>CM056595.1:33187158-33252596 GCA_029721355.1 Tegillarca granosa | reverse complement strand
TAATGAATCCAAAGTTCCAAAAATATATGTATCCAAATCCAGCTAAAATGTTTTGCAGGAGGGAACAAATCTTAAAAATTTAAATAAATTTTAAAAAATTAAGACGGCAGTAAATTTTGACACAAGGTACTTTTTCTTACAGCACAAAGTACTGCCTACTGCGTTATGGATGCCCTCGGGGAGTTTCCCCAACCCCGTTTAGGAGTAGTAAATTTTTAACAAAAATACCCGTTTAAATTTGCTGTGCCATATGTGTACATTTCGGAAATTCATTCCTCATCAGTAACAATAGGGCCGAAAAAGTTCAGAGATAAAAAGATAACCAATCGCTTAACAATTTTAATATTCAAAATTAAGTATCAATATCATTGCTATGTAACATTTAATTGTGTTTTGGTCAATTTGAAGTGTTTTGATTGCTTTCGCAAATTATATTTCAATATAATGGCTTTATTGCCTTGTATTTTAATTCATTATTCTTATGGATTGCGACAGAATTGTTCAGCGGCTTTCAAGAGCTCATACAATTTATCCCTAGTTACTAACCTTAATAATAGCCTATAAATGCACAGTGTATCGGGGTAAATGAATATTTCATTTTAAACCTTTTCAAGACATGTAAATGATTGAGTGACAATTTATTTATTCGTTAATTTCATCTCATCTAATTGTAAAGGTCCGGTTCAATAGAGTACATCTCGCAATTTTTTTTTTAGATTAGCAATTGCGACGTCACAAGTACGTACAAAAATCCCTAAGTAATGATTTTTGTTTCTGATAGCTTTATTTTTTCGGTTATTATATCTCAAGTTCTTTCTATATATATAATTCAACATCTCCAAGTAGCTGACACGTTACTATTGGTCCATAATTGTTTGTCACATGTTTTTTTTTTCTAGATATTTCTTTATATAAAATCTTCTTCATGAACATATATTAGTAAGATTGATTAAAAAACATTGACCTAACAAATTCTATTTTAAATTTAAAAAATCTTCTCTGAATTCTTTGTACAAAGAGCAGATTTTGGAAAAAAGTTTAAACAAATTTAATTACTTCAATGATCCAATTGGGCCTCATCCAAGATTACATTAGGATATTTTAAGGTTAATAAAGGTTAAATGAATTATTATGCAATTCACATTTCCTTACAACATAGTGTTGAATTTAAAAGCAATTGATGTCCAAAGATTAAAGTTTAAAAAGTTTTTTTTTTTTCAATTAGAAAATTTAGAGATAGCCATAAGCTAATAATTGTGTGTTATTGTTGTTCGGTTTTTTTCAAGGGGTGATCATCATGAATATTAAAATCATGACAACATATCTTAAATGGTAAACTAGAAAGGTGCATAAGGGATATTTTGGACATAGTGAATTTGTTTACCTGTTCAAAACATTAAAAAATTGTTATATGTACAGAATTAAAGAAATTTTTTGAATACGTATAGTTATTTACTCAATTAGGTCAGTAAATTTTACATGGATTTTATATATTTTTGAATGATTTTTTTAAAATATGGAATTTAGTTCTCCAAATATCCATATGACAAACTATTATGGACTAATAGTAGTTAAAATGAAAATGCAATTATAACATGACACAAATAGATAAAATTAAGTCAAAAGAACTTACCGACGATACAATGATTATTTTTTAAAAAACCTCCCATTTCAAAAGTTAATATCTACGAAAGAAAATTATTTTCACCACCTTGTTGAATTATGCTTTATCGACAAAGACACAATGTAACTGTTTTACTAGAGACTCGTTGCCACGCCCTTCAATAAAACAATTCTAACCCAATATTAGCGTCATTAATGTTAGACAACTATTGTTTCAGTTACTTGAACAGATAATCAGTTCTGATCATGGACTATAGGTTCATATCCTAGCATTTTTTTTTATCATTTTCTCTTTTTTTCAACTGATACATATCAGCAGCTTAAGCGAAATTGCATTTTTTTCTTGTGTCAATTTTGATTTAACCTGGCATATGTTTTTGTAGTCGATACAATCTAATCTTCATTGTAGGCAGTGACAATTGAGAAAAAGTTTCAAATTTGAAAGCTTAAAATAATATTTGTTGTGAATCAAAAAGCAAAGGTAAGTCAATGCACATTTAGGAGTTAAGGACATAAATTATATATCCTCAGAGTTAAGATTGTATAGATGTCATAGAAATAAAAACAGACATGTTTTTAGAAAGCTGCTATGTCAGAACGCGTAGGGGTTAGTATCTAAATATTTATTGCAATGTCACTGATTTGACCATATAATATAGACATATTGATACAATGGTAACAATGGTTAAAAATTCAAGTTTAAGCTGACAAAGCCCATTGGTTATTCTTCCCTATATATCGATTATGGTTAACAGTTAGGATTTGATACCACATCAGGTTGAATGCAATGAGGTCACGTTGTAACATAGTAAGTTCCAATGCAACAGAAACAGACTCAATACAACTAGTTCCTGGATTTCTGAAATTCTAGGACTATGGTCAATAACTTATCCATAAATAAAAGAGTAAATAATGTTAATTATGTGAATATATATTATGAACATTATTTTCATAACAAAAGATATTCAAATTGGAATTATTATACCATTTAAGGGTAGGGGTAGATGTATAATATTGCTATATTTTAACTTCTCTTTTAAATAAAGCAGATACCTTTTTAAGCTTTTTAAATTTCCTTTGTCTTCTTTCAGTTTTTCTATAGTTTTATACCGTAACTTTTTTCCTTTTACATTTGCCAAGAGCATATTATATATTTAAACAATTTTGTCGTGTGACCCTTCTATGTCCTAGTTTTTACAACGTTGAGCTATGTACGGCAACATATTTGGTTATTATCTTTATTTGAATTTTTGCCATATGGATTTCTTTGGCTTTGGCATTAGCACATGTCACGCAATTTATTTTGACTTGAAAAATAAAACGCTAAAGTGTCGGAAATTTTGAATGCTGTTGACGTCACAACATGATTAGTGCCACACCACATTAATGATTTAAAGAGTAATTTTATATACTAAGTGTAAGATTCTGTGAACGAGGTATAATAAAACAAAATATTTTGGGTCGTCCGCGGTAATCAGTTGCTTTAAGGAATAATATTCCTTAAAAATAAATAAAAATAAATTAAGACCAATGGTAATTAAACTTTCAACTGATGTTTTTACAAAATTTTGTCAAGTGATGTGAATACTGTAAGGCCCGTACCATCCTACAAACAATAATCTATAATCAAACCTGTCCATGCCCAAATCACAATTCAAAAAATCAAAATAAAAACATTGAAAACTGACTGAATCAGTTAAACAGGTGAAGGGTAGTGATGTTGGGTTCTCCGAAAAATTAAGCATATTCTGTTTAACTTGCTAGCTACACTTGCCATGTGAGAAAAAAAATTGAAAATAAAAGAAACAAAGCGATATAGGACGTCAAATATTTCCAGGATAAGTTTGGTACTTCGCTACTTTATACTTATCAAAAGGATTGTGATGACGCCAATAAAACTTTTTGAGGCCATTGATACACCAAGGCTTTAGGATCCCTGAGTCAACACTTCATTTGTAATCAGCTTGCTTCGTTGTAGTAATAATAAAACAAACATACCAGTCCTTGTCCCAACTACAATCCAAAAAAATCAAAGTAAAAACTTTGAAAGCTGGCAAATTAGTTATACACGTGAACTTCCATTAAGGAAGTGAGGCTGGGTGCTCCGGAAGGGTAAGCACCTCCTGTCTAGCTAGCTACACCCGTCACGTGCAAGTCAATTTTGAAAATGAAAGGAACAAAGTACTATGGTAAGTCAAATATATCCAGTATAAGTTTGGATACAGTGACTACATACTTATCAACAATATTGTGATGACGGCAATAAAACTTTTTAAGGTGGTTGATTAGCCTAGGCTTACAATATTCTTGTGTCAACAATTTAATAGTAAGCAGTTTGCTTCGTTGTAGAAAGTCCCCATAGAGGGTACAAGCTCTACCATAACGTATTAACTGTGAAACATATACACCATACGCAGGAGAAGCAGGGATATTACTGCAAAGGAACGGAAAGTTGACAATAGAAAAAATGAAGTCATCACGTTTGTCGTATAGCTTCAGATGTAACCTTTCGCGAGTGTCAAAATTGAGGTATAAGTCCAAATATGAAGCAGAACATGGAGAATCTGTCGTGTCTTTTATTTCAAGCTCACTTGGATAGATGGCATTCACATACTCTCCAAATTAAGGATTATTTAGAGATAGAGCGCCATCTATATATCTGTATGTGTAGTTGAATGATTTAGAGACAGTCTTTTCTCCAGATTTGACAAGGTTCTGTAAAAATTTTGATTCATATGAATAAAGAAACAAATCAACAAACAAAGGTGCACAGTTGGTGTCCATTGGTATACCGATTGAAAGTTGAAATATTATATTGCCAAACAATCAAATATGTTGTTTATCAAAAACTCTTTTTGTTGATTGTATCTTCAGTATATTTTTGTTTACAGTCTGTGTGGTGTTTTACTAAATAACCAGAATCCCTGTTGAGCACTAGATATTTATATCGTGGTTTACCTTTTTGTAAAAGAATAAAAAGTGAATGACTTGTTTTAGACGTTCTTTCAATTTAGAATGAGGGATAGTGGTGTAAAGGGTAGAAAATTAAAATGTTTTTATACTTTTTACCGAAGATAGGGTATTAGAAACAAGATTGTCAAGTAGTTCTTTAGAATATTTGAGAATCCACATTTGGTTGATGCAAGATGTAGAATAGTCTTTTTCTGAATAAGTCTGAAGGTCATCTTTGACGACATTCAAAATTTGAGTTAGAATTACTGATAATGATTAAGTAGTACAATTAGAGGAACCTGCTATATATCTTTCCTTGTATGGATTTTTGTGAAGTTTTGGAATCCAATACAAGTAAGGCAGGTCAAGTTCTTCCTGTTTTAAACTGATACCGAAAGACTCAAGGACTCCCCTATGATTGGAAAGAACTTCATCTTTGGTGAAATTAGTTTTGGTATAAGTAGAATTCTCCGATATACTATCTAAACTAAGCTCTTTAATAAGACATTTAACATAGAATTTCTTACAAACGAAAATAGTGTTGTTAGAAGCTTTATCAGCTGGGACGAAAACATATCTGTTATGTATGCCCGTAAGGACTGCAGAAATCTCAGAGTCCATGAGTACTAAAGAAGGTTTAGTACCCATAGACCATTTAAGTTTAGCAGTCCTTGACTTTATAAAATTTCTAATTGTCCTTATCCAGTCGGATAAAGTATCAAGTTCTACGTCTTCTAATTTAGCCCAACGTCAAGCATACTCTTCAACAGAATCCATTATAATTTTGAAATTCTGTCCCCAAGTTAAAAGTTGAGCCTCCCTGTATTTAGGGCCTTTTGAAAGAAGACATCTTAGTTTGGTGTTCTCAATCATATTGAGATAACTTGTTACTACATGCCCAGCTGATTTATAAATATATGGTGACACTGAGCAAGAGCAGGTAGGTGGGGTAAAGCTATGAAAGTTTAGGCCCTGCAAAGTTTGTTTATAGTTGAAAATTTTGGATGCAATGGGTTTATCGTAGGAGTAGGAAACTAGAGGTGGCGAGTTATATTTGAAATAAGTAGGGAATTTAGATTGTACAACTTTATTAAGTAGTATATAAGAAATATTAATAGCATTTAAGCTCTTGTTTGCATAATGTAATTAAAAAAATTGGCGACGGGTATCGTTCTGTATATTATGTTCCTGAACAGGTTTAAATAACCTTTTAAATGCAATATCCATGATGATAGCTTTTAAGTTTAAACTCTGGTGTATTAAAATCTGTAGAAGTATTGTATGTGCTTTCTTCTTGTAACTGACTAAGACGGGAAAGTGGTAAAGAGTACAGTTTGGTTCGAATATGTTGTAATCCGAGAGGTTTTTGAATGATTGGTAAAACATTAGAAAAACTAACATCATGGTTTTTGGGTTTGTTGTAACGTCGATGTCCATGACTTCTATTGTTACGTGAAGTTCTGTTGAACAGGTGTAAAACATTGACATTTTTACAGCCTGGACTAGATAGGTTTCCTACTCTATTGATTTTAACATTGCATCCATATGGTGAGGCAGTGCCTAGTTCCCTAATCAAGAAATTCTCCCGTTGTTATCTGAATGGTGTACTCAAAATAGGACTATTTGTGTTGTGGTATATTTTTTCCAAAATTCTTACTCTCATAGACAGCACTGAATGGTCCGGTTGATTGAAGTGTTGGTAAATTAGTTGGTTACCATAATTATCTATTTCAAACCGGTGACCTTTCATTCGTGCATTTAGTCTTCCTTTGGTTTCGCCAACATATATGAGTCCACATAAATTACACTCTATTCATTCCATGTAGGAAATTATTTGTAGTTAGAACAAGCTCTACCATACCTGTACTGTGAACAAATACACTCTATATGTATGTATGTATGTATGTATGTATAAGATTATATACAGCAGAGATGCTATAGGAAACTAGGTGAGATAATTTTCCCCTTCAGTAGGTATGGAAAGAGACTCCTAAGGTTGCACAGATTCCTTAAAATAGCGTATGTATTGTCTTCATTATGTTAAGCATCTCTCTCTCTCTCTCTCTCTCTCTCTCTCTCTCTCTCTCTCTCTCTCTCTCTCTCTCTCTCATGTTATTACGAGAACTGGAAGGAGTTCAGTTTGTCTCGGAAAAATGTACACATGAACAATTTCGGCAGTATGGCAAACGACTATTGGAAGTTTTTAGAAAACCTAGTAGATAGTTTATCATGTACTATCATACACTTTGTTCTTGTTGTTGATTTACTGTATGCTACTGGCGTTTTACCTTTGCAATTATTCACTCAATATACCCGTCCGTCTGTCTGAATACAATTTGTTAATTTTATTTTTTGAACTTTTGAAATTTCACGGATTAAAACACATTATGGTTCCAAGGTTTATTGTGCTTAATACAAGTTCGAATTTTACAACCGCTATTTTAAAATTTCTATTTTTGTGTACAGAAGTGTTAAACTCTCATATATATTTCAAAACTCAATAAAAATTTGAATTAACCTTTTCAAAACAGACTTGGAGATCAGGATTTGAACCCTTGCTTGGTCTGACCAAGACATGAAAATTGATAGAACTAGGCATCAGAAATGAGTCACGAGGTCGTTCGGAAAAGTCCCTTAAATATTGAGCACCGTGTCACAACAGGCAAGGCATGCACATTGACTTAAGCACATTGTAAAGGTCAAAATTTTGGCCACTTCGCCTAAAGCTGGTAATGTCTCGATATAAGTAAAATATTCTTTGTTGGACGTAAACCTTTTAAATCAAATCGACCTATAGAGAAAAACATACGCATTTTGTTCAGTTTCGAAATTGGTTATGTTTGTACCTTTGATAGAACATCGTCGACTAAGTACATTCATTGACTCCATAGGACTGTTTATACCGAGATGGTTCAGACGTTTATCTTTAAACTCAAGCTCTGACATCGCTGGACCACATTTGAGAAAGTTGCGTTGGCATTTTTTGGGTCCTTAATGTCAATAATATACAACTGAGTTGTGTATAATGTGAATCTTAGTATACGAAAGTGTGCTAGCACAAAAAAACGCCACCAATGCGCTCTTATACAAAGTGGATTAAAGCCACTGCATCAACTCAAGAAATATATGAACTTGTGTATAACAATTACTCTTACAAATTTATAAACTCGAACTCTTCACGAATGGCTGCAATACCATCGACGCGACGTAAAACTCTTGCAAACAATCAAATCCCGCTGTTCATCCATTCTTAACAAACTGTTTTTATGCAACTTGTCCTCTGTAATTGTTTGATGTCAATGATTATGATTTTGTCTCTCCCTCTGCTAGTTTTGAACTTTTTTAATTTTTGTCAGGATATCTTGCTCTACTTTATTTAGATCAAAATTGGCCTGGATTATATGTTTATCAAGGCGCCCATGGACGTGAAACTTTTACTTGCACACGTTGAAGTCTTTACGTGCGCAGGTGGAAGATTTTATGTGCGCACTCAAAATTTTCAACGTTTTTTACGTTTTAATGTAGGAGTCTTTATGTTAAACTAGCGAATAATAGTACCCGATTTTAATTTTTCAATGTTATCATTCTTTATTCTTGTATATATTATTAAGTCCGCACACCTTTCAGTTCGAGGGTCAGCGTTTTTCTTCAGGCACTTCGTTTTCCCAAACTTTATTTATTAAACTAAAAATGTTAGAATTGACCTCAACAACGTTGTTTTTCTTTTAAGTATATATTGTTTAGTCGATTTTAATCACGCTAATTTGCATTGTTGGGCTCTCGAAATGAAAAAAGTATTAAGTAGTATATTCGATATTCTGGCATGAGTATGAGTATATTATTTCTTGATGTTTTATAAGGTATTTTAATATATATATATATATATATATATATATATATATATATATATATATATATATATATATATATATATATATATCATCTTTTCTTTGTTTCTTTCTTGGTAATATGTTTATTTCTATATCAAGTACATGGTTGATACCTAAAAATAAGCTTTCACTCCTTAATAATTACAGTAAGATCGTCTTCTTTGGGAATAACATTCTTAAAGCAATTGATTTTCGTGGACGACCTTTACGGAAGATCGTTTGGCTCCTGCATCATTTAAAAGCTTTGTCAATTTCGAATATTTTGTTTTATTATATCTTGTTCACAAAATCTAACTATTTATAAAACTGCTCGCAGAAGACCTTAAAAACCTCGGTGTCTCGACAGGCGTAAGACGCTAACGAACCCTCCCTGCATAAATGCCATAAGCCCACTGCAAAGGTGAAATTTTTTGCCACTTTATCTGTAGCTGGTGACATCTCATTATAAGTGAAATAATCTAAACTGGGACTTAAACCCCATCATTTAATCAATTAATGTGAAATGGCATTGATATCTTTGTAACATCTACAGCATTAAACGTTTTAGAAACTCGAAGAAGCGTTTTCTTTCTCACACCATAATATATTGCGATTAAATGACCTTCGCTAATATCAAAGCCAATAAAATCCATATTTCAAAAAATTAAAATTCAATTAAGGTTTATAACAAAATACTATGCCGTACACAGATCAACGTTGTCAAGACGAGGACTTACAAGGGTCACGTGACAGGTTACGTGACAAAATTGTTTAAACGTTTAACTTAAGCGTGCATATACTTGTCAAATGTCAAATGTTAAAACAAACAAGATAACGAGATAAAAACTGTGAACAAAGTGAAAGAAAACAAAGAAAACATAAGAAACACTTGTAGCGATATCTGCTTTATTTACAATAGAAACGATAATGTCAAAATACCCTTAAAATGTATAATAATAGCACTTTGTGTATCTTTTGTTATGAAAAAAATAATGTCCATAAAATATTTTATTTACAAGTAAATTAATTTCGCCTTATTATTGACCATTGTCCTAGGTTTTCAAGCGCTGGAATTCCATGAACTAGTTATATACGTTTTTTTCTGTTTGAATTGGAACTTGATATGTTATAAGGCGACTTCTCTGTATTTACATGGTGTGAAATTACATCCTGACTGTAATCTAGTAAAAAATAATAACCGGCTTAAATCGGAATTTTAACAACAGTTTCACATGTTACAATGTGGTCTCTCTGAATCTAGTATGATGTTTTTATCCGATTCTCTTGACCATAGTCATGGATATCTGTGTATGTTTTCAATCGTCTCTCGCAGCTTAAATTGCAGGTTTTTTTTACCTATGATAAAATGTTACAATGTGGTCTCTCTGTATTGTGTTGAATGATGTTTTATCAGATTCTTGACCAATTTACCATAGTCTTCAATATCTAAGAACGCATTTCCATGGGTCTTTCTTTGTTTAAATTGGAATATGACGTCAGTCACTGTCTGCAATATAGAAAAAATGAAAATAGGGTTAACATCTTAGGTCAATGAAACCGTTAAAGTGGTTTTATATTTAATAACGTCAATATGTTTTATCAATTTCGTGTCATTGTTGTGTTGTTTTTGGTAGCTATGGCTTATACAAACTATGTTTTGTTAATATATAACACAAATACCAGTTGAATTTAGATGTGCCAGATGTGCACATTTCGGAAATTCATTCCTTATCAGTGACACTAAGGCCGAAAAGTTTGATTATGAAAAACATGAGCTAAACAGTTGAAAATTAATGAATCTTAAGTTCCAAAATTTTATAAATCCAAATCCGGCTAAGGAATGCTTTGCATGAGGGAACAAACCTTAGTTTTAATCAAATTTTAGAATTTAAGGCAGCTGAAAATTTTGTTAAATGGTACATTTTCTGACAGCACAAAGTACTGCCTACTGAGTTATGGATACCCTCGGGTAGTTTAACTGCACCAGCAGCGGTACCCGTATATTTTATGGTCAAGCCATTGGCATTGCAATAAATATATAGACAATTACCCCTCCACGTTCTACCAAGCAGATGTCGTCTTTGGAAATGTTTCCGTGTACCATTTGGTTAAAATGAAGATAATTTAACTCTGTGATAGTATAAAAACAAATTTTATACAAGTTTTTCACGTCCAGTGAATAAGTCTGTAAGTAATTATTCAGACATATACCAACATTGCATGACTTTTTACTCCATCTGTTATGAAAATCCAGTGCAATGCCTGTCAAATCGTTTGTGCCTGAAACATTAATATATTTTAGAGCAAAATTATATCAATCGATAAATAAATAACTTAAGATAATAAACGAATCTGTCCCAGTAGCTTCTTCCAAAGGTCTGTATTAAATTTTCTGTATGGCGGAATTTCTTTAAAAAGAATTTTAATCAACTTATATACAAATTAATTAGATTGATAACATTTTTCAGTTATAACTGTTTAACGTTTTTTTTTTTTTTTTTTTTTTTTTTTTTTTTTTTTTTTTTTTTTTTGACCTCTAAAATAATCATGAATATATTTAAAAATAGTTGAAATCTTTAGCCTCTTCATAGACATTACCATCTTTCTTAACATCTTAAAACATGACAATTTTATTTTCTACGTATGAAATCTGTGAAATCATAACTGCAAAGATATAAAATTAATGTCATTAACTCCTTAATATGCATTGGTCCTTTACTACTTATTGATTTAAAAAAAAAACTAATTGTAAACTATTTTAAACTTTTCGAAATTGTCACTGCCTACAATGAAGATTTTATTTCTTTTCTTGGTTTTGCTATGTATTTTTTAGATGGTGAGAAATTTACACGCACGTGCAAGAATTCCATCTTCACCTGAAATGCTTCTTGTTCTTGTTTTAAGCCCTCTATTTGTCTAAAACAAAGATCATGTATACCTTATCAAAATTTATTAGTAAGTATCTGCAAAAACGTATACACAAAACTTGTACAATGTTAATATTAAACTGACATCAAAACATCATAATAAACTCAAAAACAATGTACTGGAAGATGAAAAAAAAAGACACTAGGATACTTAAACATAATTTCTCTCTTTAGTGCTGACTTTTTTCAAAATTATTTTTCGATAGAAAATTGAAAACTTAAACAAAGCCGTATACCTGCTGTTTGATATTTTTTCTAATATTTTCCCTCCAGATCTTTTACCAAAAAGCAACAAATATTAAATATAAACAACTAAGATGGTGGTAAAGGCAGAAGGAAAATAAGAAGTGAATTCAACCTTTGATATCATTTCGACGGACATTCAAAAAATTAACAGGAGTAAAAACTCCTAACGTTCTCATTAGACCTTGTAGAATTTGAGCAATATGAATCAACATTGAAAATACAAAATTGCGTGTCCTTAGTGTTCTATTTTTACAAAAAACACTAATCCGTGGTTTATGACACAGTTGTATCAGATTTAATCAGCAAAAGTGGTTTTGCGGAAGATTTTTTTTAGATTATTGTGCCAGTGTTTACTTTTTATTGATATCGCGATCCTTCAAAACAAAGGATTATTCTCAATAAGCCGAGCAATATGCCTACAGGAAATGTCTCGAGAATTAACTTTATTCTTTCAGGAGACCTCTCTACGCAAAAAAGGTTTGAGGCTAAATATAAAAAAAAATTGTTCTCTAATGATGCTGTATGTTTGCGTTAAATGCGTTTCAAAAGAAATATATTCCACGAATTCCACGGCTTATTAAGAACCATCCTTTGAATTTCTCCGACCACGATACTCATCTGACATTGAAATCTATTCAGAAGTTCTGTTGAAGACAAAACTTACGTGTTCAAGTGTATAATTTCATGCTGGTTTTAATTTTTGAATGTCCGTTTCCTTAGGGCCATGGACTTAATTACTAGAGTACTAAACCATTGAACGCCAGTGATTTCAAATAGCTTTACGAAAAAGTTATACTGAATAGAAGAAGATCTAACACAACCCTGTACTTAACAAAAATAATCATTAACACAAAAGCAAATCCCTATGAAGGTAAAACGGTTGATCTATACTTTTAAGCCATTCTTCAAAACACTTATTGTGATTAAAACAACTGAATCTGAAAGAATCTTTTTTAATTAAACAGAAAACAGTATTAATAATGTTTTTGTATTTTTATGATATAGACTAGAGGGTTAATATATAAAGGTTAAAAGATAAACCATTTCAAATTGATTAAAACAATCTAGTGTGATCTATGAATACCCAACATTTTGATTTCCGATTCAGTTACTTGTGACATTTGACATTCTATAACATATTATTATCAGCCGTTTAAGTGAAAAAATATATATAATTTTAGGGTACAGATTGCATTCTAAATGAAATTCCAGAAAAAGAAAAGAAAAGCAAAATGAAAAATAAAAACGAATTTAGCAAATGAGTCTTTATTAATGGTTATCAAAATGAGTTGTAAGATGGATTAAAACCGCAATAGACTCTAAAATGTACTTTGTGATAAAAGAAATAAAAGCAACCTGGCATAGTCTTAAATTGTAACAGAACAAATATACACATTAAAAATATTTACCGAGCTGTTTTTGAATTTCTGAGAGAATGTATAAAGGAATGGATTGATAGCCGAGTTGACTGGCAATATAAATACAATCACCCAGGCATATATATCTGATGGTATCTCCACGCCAAATAATCCAAGAATGCCTTTAAAAGAAAACAAATCTTAATTGTGCATCATTTTTACATCATATGTAATAAAAATTCACTTTTAAGATTCTTTTCTAGGAGAAAAAAAAAGAACAGTACATAGTTGTGTAGATTAATACAAGTAGTCGAGAATTAAATTTTAAACCTTTACGGTACTTTACTTATCAACTCGTGTCCTTTAAGGCAAGAAATTGCAAATTTTATTTCTTTTCTGACCACTTCTAAAAAATATTTAAAAAAAATGTTTTCAGAAGTACAACGCCAAGAGCAAAAGTTTATACCATTAAACGATTGATAAAAATATGATTTTGTTAGTGATCATGATATTCTGTAGCATTTATCGTGTATAATGGTCTTATGAACAACCGCCTCGGTGGCTAAGTTGTAGAGCGTCCCTCTCGAAAGTGGGAGGTCGGGGGTTCGAACCCTGACTGGGTCATATAAAAGACTTAAAATTTTAAATACAGCTTCTTCAGCATTCAGATTTTTTATTGGTTCACTAGTTGCAAGAATACTAGTAATGTGAGTGTAGGAGATTATGCTTGTCTGCTGCATACCGACTCGGTGAGATAGCAACTTAATAAAAGTCGCCATGAAGGCGCGCTAGTACAGTGCAGAACAAAATACACACTAGTACTTATTCAGACACAAACTGCCTCTTCAATTAATCTTGAGATTTATGTCATTTGAGTTCTTCGCAAATAGCTGTAAAACTACTGTCACGACGTTAAGAAACATTACAACCAACCAACCCAGCTATAATTAACATGAATCTTCTTACCCATGACACCTACTGGAAACCAGCAGAAGAAGTCGGTCAAAACAACTGCGGCTAACGATCTTGCAACTTTAATTTCTACTGACAACTGTTTATTTCTAGCAGAACTCATCGTTTTCCTGACATCTCTATATATAATGGTTTGCGAAATACCAACAGTAAAAAACAATACCATGTTGAATCCAACAAAAACGGCCACAGAGTAGTGCCATCCCGGTGGCCGATCACTGGTTAGAGGCAAAGCAATACAAACAGTAGAACGAGAATAAAACTTGCCGTCAAAGTAGGACAGCGGCAGCAATGGCACTGCGGCAAGGATGACAGCAATTAAGAAACTTCCTATTGACAGCATAATTGCATACTTAAGAGTCACTTTAAAACGGGAATATGGTAGCCTTATAGCTAAACATCTGTCTACTGCAATAAGACATACGAGAATTGCAGACGATTCACTTGAAACAGTTGCTATAAATCCTGCAATGGCACAAAAGCTGCTACTTCTCCATTCTTGATCATGCCAAATATACTTGTTCCTATATCGGGCATCCATAGCTGCAACAACAATCATATATACTCCCATCAACATGTCTGATATACTTAAAGCAATGATAAAAATTGAGTAAGAATGCGAAATCCTAGATCGGTCATACAAAAATTTATAGCACAACACACATAGGTTACCAAGCAACGCCACTCCGCCAATTATCCAAATAGATAGCCGCAAAACTTCAAATTTTATCAAATTTTCACATGAAGACACTTTGCCCTCGTCAGCTGTGCACGTAATTTCCTTTCCTGTTATGGTTATTGTACAACAAAGCTTGTAAACGTTTGTTTTTAAAAGTATCAAATTAGGAAGCTTTGAAAACATACCTCTATATATATTGTAGATCATATTGTACCTGATATCTAAATATTTCACAGAGGTAAGTCCATTAAATACACCCTTATTGAGAACAGATAATGAGTTATTACTTAAATCTAAAAAGTCTAACGATGTCATGCCATAGAATGCGTTCTCTTCCATTGTCTTCAATTTAGTTCTAACTATTCGGAGAATATGGACATTTTCCAGGCAGTAAAATGCTTCAGTCATTATCTGGGTAAGTTCTTTGTTGTCACTTAAAATTAGTTTGTTAAGATATTTCAGCCCTGAAAACACGTTTGGATTAATTACTTTCAGTTTATTGTTTGACAGGTCAAGTATTCTTAAATTCACGAGATTTTCAAAATAGCTGGATGTATTTTCAGGTAGAAGAGAATCTATCATACAACCAGATAGGTTCAGAGATGCTAAATTCAAATATGAATTTAAATCTAATGTGTTTAAGTCCACAGGAATTTGTGATACATCGATATTCCGGGCATATTAAGAAAATCCACTTTGTTGAATAGATTTACACTTATATGTTAATCCATGACATTCACAGCCATCTGGACATTTGAAATTACACAATATCTCATCATCACCACGATGACACTCGGGGTAACCATCGCACACTTTTAAAAGGGACAAACATTTTCCACCTCTACACCGAAACATTCCTGGACAAAGCTCTTGGCCTGACAATAAAATAGTGAGAAATTATTATATCTTAACACAAGTTCATATACATGTATGTATAAGCAAATATACAGGAACTAGGTAGATTTATAGAAATTAATTTTCTGTGCTAAATAAATGACATCTGGTAAAATTTTAGTTAATTTTTGTGCTATCAACATTCATGCAAAGTCTTAAAAAATCAAACTGCTTGATTTTGGCATGTCAAGGAAGTGTTAAGATCCAACTTGCCATAGTTTGACAAACATCACTAAATAATTGGAGGCTTACACTAATTTTTATTACTGTTCAATAATTTTTTTTTTAAATATATACTTGCCACAATTTATTTCGTCTTCATTATTCGGACAATCAGCTTTGCCATCATCAGCGGGTATACATACTCCTGATAAACATTCTATATACCCATCTGGACATTGTCCTGTACCTACAAAAATACACTGATCTTGTTTAAAATAATATGTCAGTAAAGGATTGTTATTGATGAAAAGATAAACATTATAAATCTATTATTTTTTAAAACACTAAAATCACCAAATAAGAGATTGTAGCTGAAATAAAACATAAACATACAAGTCCATGTCTAAATCACAATCCCTAAAACAAAGTAAAAACTTTGAAAACTGGCAAATTAAATTATACTCAAGGAAGTGAGGCCGGGTGCCCCAGAAGGATAAGCACCTCCTGTCTAGCTAGTTACACCGTCACGTGCAAAGTCAATTTTGAGCATTACAAAAAAAAACGTTTAATTCAGAAGCGAACTCAATACTGTGGTCGTAGCAAACATACTTTTAAATCAATGGTTGGTAAGTTGGCTAAATACTGTTTTACATCACGTCAGCAATTTTTTTAGCTTTTCGTGACGGGATCATTTTCATTAATCTTGAGGATTAATCTTAACACTAGTTTATGTACGTTTGTGTATTTTCTTTCCTGCACTGTACTATATGCACTAATGACGACTTTAACAGTGCTAGTACACTCGCTGATAACATCGCGACCACTCAGTCCACATAAACTAGTACCGAGCAAATCAGTAAGGGCCTACGAGACGGATAATTCTTTCTCACTTGCGGTCGAAGGCTAACACATTAAGATCAAAAGTGTTAAACAGTGAAATACATGCTTAAATTTTAAGTTCAACACAGGACTTTTCCTAATCAAATAGCCGCAAATCCTCAGTTAAAGATAATAAGATCGTGTGCATCGGAGTACCAGTGGGTTTTAAACTTCCAATTCACGAATACCTACCACATTGAGGCAAATCACAGTACTCCCAAGGTACTGACTGATCAGTTGTAAAACACCATGGTTTTTGTTTGTCTGGTGTATATCTGCAGTAGCTAGCTTCATTGTCTAATGCATGATAACCACTGTTATGTGGAATGTCAGAATTCCACCTTCTACATGTTAGTCCTGATCTTGTTTTGTTGATTATTCCTGTATATTCGATGCCATTCTCGGTGTGCAGGCACATGTTGTAATAACGATCTATTAAAACAATTAAAGGTATTATTTTTATTTACAAATCAAGTTATCAAAATTTACAAAAAAAAAGTTAGGCCGATGGGCCTGAAAGGCCTACCTGGTACATATTGACTGGTAAAACTGATATCACTACATCAAAAACATACATAAAATACAATCAACCGCTAGTTTTGATAAGTATTGCATTACAAATAGTAAGTTTTAACATTTTGAAAATACTGAATTTGAAAACAATTTTAAAATTTTCAATAAAATTGATTTAATTCGTAATATTTACGTTGTTGCAAGGATGTATACAACCTATTTTTTAAAAATATGAATGTTAAGCAAATTATTTTTAAAACAAGCCATTTGAATGCAAAATAACTACGTTAATGGAGAATAAAGTTAATTATTTCAGAAACTCAGAGTTAGGCCATGGAATGGAAAACGTTGCTCAAAACATCAAGTATAATTTTCATTGGCAAAATTATATTAGCTTAAAAGATGAGGAAGCTCAACAGTAATGTCACTGGCCTCTGAAACCAGTCTTTTTTGAAGATCAATTTATGCTGCAAAAGTTCACAGAACATGAAAACGTGCATTAAAATATCTATATTTCTACACATGTATATATTTTTATATCATTGTTAATAAAAGGTGCTTACTACACATAGGTATAGTACAATGTCCCCATCTTACATCAGAGTTGATAGTATAACACCATGGCTTCGGTTCTGAATCAGCATATCGACAAAAGTTCTCATTATCTTCAAGAAAGTTATATCTGTGTTCATGGGGAGAGTGGTACTTCCAAGTCATACAAACAAAGCCTAAATCCATAGTTCTGTAATTAAAAAACGTATTTTTATTGCAAGATACAAGATACAATATCTTTTAACTTTTTACACTAAAAACATAAGAAATTATTTTTTTAAAAATAATAAATAGAAAAACTAACATTTGTTATATCAGATTTTCAGATTTGTTAGAATATTTCATATATACCCATACATAAGTCTTTTGATCCTACTTGGGCGGTTTTGAACACACAAATTGTTGCCAATGCCTGTGACGTCATTAAAAATCAACTTGAGTAATTTTTATTCGCGATTGATATTATTTAAACTTTGTTGTTAAAGAGCATTCTTAACATTATAAGCGAATATAAATTCACTTTGTCTTATTTTTCTATTATTTTTAATTTTCTTTTCTTTTCTTTTCTTTTCTTTTCTTTTCTTTTCTTTTCTTTTCTTTGATTTGATTTGATTTGATTTTATTTTATTTTATTTTATTTTATTTTATTTTATTTTATTTTATTTTATTATTTTATTTTATTTTATTTTATTTTATTATCTTATTTATTTTATTTTATACTGACTGTTAAAAATATTCTGTCTATTTAGATATTAAAAACTGTTATGCGCAAACTTTTCCATTTCCCTCGAAACAGAAAATTTGGTACAGCCAATTCATAAATACCGTGATGGTGAAAATGAAAAAAACATTCTCGGACAAAAATTTTATTATTACTACCTATGAATACCATAGAATTCCGATCCAGTTTGTGACAGGAGACATTCTGCATTTGAATATTCTGTGAACAAAAAGAACACAATGCAGTTAAAATAAAATGTAAAATTAACGTTGTATTAGTAACATCACGATTTTTACTGTGAACTATGGTAATAATGAAGCAATATAGACAAATTAAATTCCACAAAATTTCAAACACGCATGAGTTGATCGACATCCTATTGTTTCTTAACAACAACGAACGCAACCAACAAATTTATATCAATCTCATTATTGAATATTGTTGTTGTTATTTAATTTCAGCAATAAAGTAGGCAATAAAGATAGAAAATCGATAACCCTTCGCTATGAAAGGTTTAGAAAACATCTTTACATCCCAAAAACCATTGGTATCTGAATTCAACATTTAAATCATTTACGTACACAACTTACCACACTCATGCCATTCTACTTTGTTTTACATATAGATTCATTTTTAGTTTCCCCTTTTTTAAATCTATCAAATTATCATTGTGATAGTTTTTAACTATCACAGATAATAATTCAAGATAAAAAAAAATAATCAATTGTTTTTAAGTACATGTCATGATATAAAATGAAACAAGCGTTTTTTGTTTTTTTTTTCAAATACATGCCAACAGCGTTTGCAGTATTGATAAACTAGGAAAAAATTACCGTTTGTTATCCCTTATTATTGCATATATTCAGAGCCAGAACAGCAAGTGGCAGTCACGTTATCATCCTGACTATAACAAAGGCACAATAACGAAGAGATTGAATCTTGACTGAGACACAAAACCGCTACTCTATTCTGTCGTGACATGGGGCATCGGTTTTTAAGGACCCCGTGACTTTCATTTTTAAAATGCCGAGTGTTTGGCAAAAGAACAATTGCTATCAATTTTTAAGACCTGGTCAGACCCGACCGGGGTTCGAACCCCGACCTCCCATAAAAGAAGCGACCAATCTATAACAAGGAGAGAAATTTATTCTAATTGTTTCTTTTAAATGCTTTCTATTAAGATAAGTTCTTTGGTTTACATTTTGTCTTCGAAAATGTTTCAGAACTTTTTCACTTCACTGTTTGTTTGATGCATTTCAAGATACAGATGTTAAATACCCACCGATTGTAAGTGAATGGATATTAGTACTTAGTAAATTCATGTCTTAACAGTGATAATCTATTTAAAAATATTTTTTGGTTTTGCAGTGTAATATCTAGGTAGCCCCGATCTGTAACACCCCCGGTTGAATCATATTCAGTCAGGGCCCTAACTGTTCCACTGATATAACATAGAGTAGTCTTAAAACACTTTTTAAAAAAATAAAGAATAAATATAGCATATACAAAAAGTAGCAATCTTTTTCATCAGTTAGGTCAGAACAATCCGCTTTCTGGTCACATTCAAAAGCAAAAGATATAGACTCGTTGTTTTTGCACTGGAATAGGTAAGGTTTTCTCGTATCATACCAAATAGGCTCGGGTAGTTTTTTCTCTGTACGTGTAAAATGAGATATGATATCGTACAATGTGATATTCTTATTTGTGTGGAATCATTATTTCTAATAAATATGGAATCGCGTGCGTATACGGTGATGTTTTCCTTTTCCGAGAACTGTAGCGTCAACTGTGTACAAAGCATACCTCATAAGCGTTATTGGAAAGCGGAAAAATGGTAAGCTGGCGGACTACATTTCTTATTGTTAAGTATGTTTTGTTGCAGTATATTCCGTAGCTTTTTCATCATTATAAATAGTATATGTTTCCAAGCTGGACATATTTTGGTTAAATAGATTAACAATTTGTTATTATGTTGCGACATTCTAGTATACTGTTGAGGAAATGGAATGCATCTAGAAATGTTACATATATTTTCTAAATTTGGTGAATATTTCTTAAATGAAATGATAAACAAGGGAAAAAATAGTTTGATTATATATATAAACGTGTGGTGTTATTAACAATATACAAACGTACCTTCAAAAACATTTGTCCATTCCAGTAAATAGTATTTTACATAAAGTTTCTCGCATAACACTTCTACCCAGTTTGCATTCGCAGGATATGAGGTATCCATGTAAAAACAGGTGCGTGCTCCACTGGTTATTGTTTGTTTTTGTCTTTTAAAAATACAAATGAACCCAATCACGGAAACAGAAAAAAGTAAATGATAAAAAAGATTCTCGGAGTTATTTAATTGGCACCCAAGTTAAATGTGTAACAACCAGAGAAGCTTACCATTTCCAGTTTGATTGTAGTTGGCGATTTCAACCGTCACTATACATTTTTATTTAGGAAGTTCGTCTTATACGAAGCGACTAGACACCCCTAGCCCAGCATATATGGGTCGCGGTGGTCGTGTGGTTAAGGCAAAGGCCTAAAAAATCAAAGGCGTGCCGCCGCTGAAATTTCGATCCCGCTTCGAAATTCGTTAGCATGCTTGTGGAAGGTCGATACGTTGTTCTGAATTGTGGCATTAAACATAGACCAGTATATTTGCGTTTGATATTAATTATTAAGATAAGAAAATTAATGCCGGAAATACTTTAAAGCACGGTTTAGTCTAATAAAGAAATACTAAACATATTTTCAAAATAAATTGTTAAAATTTACATACATATAAAAAGCAATAACATGCTTAAAATAATAAAATTAAAGTTAATTTACATACAGGCCATCACTATAAAGTATTAAAATGCTGTAAAATTAAGAGTTATGGTATAAGCCTCAAACATAGAAAATGATTGTGTATTGTTGAACAACATCGGGATGATCTCAGACAAATTTTTATCATTCTGAAAAATCAAAACTTATTCAGTAGATACAGGTAAGACGGGTAAAGCAACTTCTAGTTAAAAGACGGTTTAAACTCTGTAGTTGGGGTGAGTATTCTACAGAGTGTTTAAATCTGTTGATATAATCAGTGTTTTAAAAAATAACAATAATCAAGCTGTTGAAAGTTCAAGACTTAGGATCTCAATTTTTTAACGGAGAAAAAAACACTCCTGGTTCAATATTTAACGTTAAAAAATAAACCCCGGATCATTTTCCAACCCGGGTCAATAATTGCCGTTACATTGGTACCAATATCTCCCGATTTTGGCTTAAAGGTCAAAATAGAAATATTTTACTTACAAATAGTCTATTATATATAAATTTATATAAAAGGACCTACCTAGCACTGAAATTCAACTTGTATCCATCAACCCAAAACAGTTCAGAATAACCTATTCTTTGTAATCCTACTCAATAAAATAAAAAAAATAAAAAAAACTAGACATTGTAAGTGACCAGACACACTAACAAACAAGTCTTACACCGCCGCCACCTCTTTGATGGAAATGGAAATGTAATATATCAAACTTTTTGGGGGCATTAATCTCTGATTAATCTAGTTCTTGTTTTTTTAAACACTATATCATTTGAAAAGGCGATTGCATTTTCATCATGATGTGTGAAGTATTAAGGGATAAAAAACTATTTTTAAAAAATAAAATATGTTTTGGAGGGAGCATAAAATACAGCTCTTGTTTGCGAATTGCGAAACAAATACTGTTAGCACACCTTGAAATGATGCTAGTTATCTGCCGAAAGTTTCAAGTTAATACGAATTTCCATTCCTGACAAAATTTAAGCGGAAGAAAAAAAAAATACAAAAAGAATAAGCCTCCTCCTATTTTCGTGGGTGGAAAACTTAAATATGTCGAAACTGTATGTTTAATTCAACAAGAGGCCCATGGGCCTTAACGCTCACCTGAGGATATGGCCAACCTGAGGATATATCCAAAATCATTTGCAAAAAATACATAAAATATTCTTATATATACATGCCTACAAAAAAAGTTAATAGTTTTCAAGATAATTAATAATTTGAGTCTTTTTATGCATCTATGACCGTGACCTTTAAACGTAAGACCTTGATCTTATATCAGAATAATCATGTCAATACCTACAATATTCTAATATACATGTCTATACAAAAAGTTTAAAGTTTTCAAGCTAACGCACAATTTTAGTTTTTTTTTTAGCAAAAAATAACATTTCAGGGGCATCAACTCCTACATGCATTATCATACAGTTACGAAACTTTGTACCTTTTTACATTTTGTCCTGCTGAACATTTTAACAATGTTTTAATATTATATATCTCTTATAATTTGGAAGAAAATAGCCCATATCTGCACAATTTACAAACTAGGTCATGACCTTGAACTTTGACCTTGACCCCATTTTGAAGTCAAAACTGAAAATCCCATGTCAATATCTATTCATATAGTCAAGTTATAATAATTTGAAGCCATTTTACGAAATTTTTAAAATTTAAATGCAAAAACGCGTAACCTATTTTTCAGCAGAATTTCTCGATTTGTACAAACTATATACTTAAGACTCTAGAGTAGCTGAAAATCAAATCAGTTTTTGTCTACCACTTTTGGTTTTAGAGAAGAAAAACTTTTTAAGTTTTTCAAATGTAGGTCACAGTGACCTACTTTCTATAGCTATGGCAACCAAAAGTACAAATTTGAAAAGTGCCCTCCCAATTACCCTTCCTGTGAAGTTTGATTAATACTGGCCTGGTAGTTTCTGAGGAGTTGTCGAAAATGTGAGTTACAGACGCACACACGGACATACGGACACACGCTGCGTCATGCCATAAGCTCACATGGCCTATAGGCCAGGTGAGCTAAAAAAGTAATAATAAGTTAAGAAAAAAGTCATGATAATTCTTTCATACATGCGTTGATCAAAGAGAATTTCTGCACAGCAGAGCTACTGGTGTCTCCTTTGAGCCGCCGTTCACTAGCATTGGTTAAAAGCATGAAATTTGGCATGACTGTTTTCGTGACCTGAAAATTGTTACTAATTGTTGGGGCATCCAAAAATTCCAATATGACCGCCTTTTTTTAAAATGGCGTAAAGCATGTTTAATGACAGCACCTTCAAGAGCCGTCGAAGTTTATCAGTTTCTTTCAGCGATATTTGTAGTTATTTATAACATCTCGATACAAGTGAAATAAATTGCTAAAACGGTCACTTGTGGAGCAGTATGTCTGCCTGTGGCATACTTACTCGGTAAGTTAACACCTTAACAAAAAGTCGTCCTGGGTACAAGGCAGATTAAAATACACACTCGAACATCAAACGCATACTTCTTTAGAATAGACCATTTGCCAATTAAATGTTCCGAGTCATCGTGAATCATTTTCCTATTTAGATATAACAATGACGGGGGACAAAACCTCTGAATTTTCGAGTTTTTTCGTACAAAAGCACTGTTTTTACCAAGTGTTGTCATTTTATTTAAAAAGTTTACCAGACAAGCCTAAATATAGTTGAAACATTATATGCAAAATAAAATGGTTTAAAAGATGAAAATCTTATTTTTAGCTTTTTGTTTGCCAAGAGAAGTCATGTTTTATGTAACGAAAAACCCCGAGAACTGTCCGGTTAAGTTGTAAAATCTTAATAGAAAACCGATTCATATTTCGGTCGGAATTTTAATTGGCAAATCCACTATTTAACTACCTTGCTACCACAGCGAATACAACTCGAAAAATGCTGACCTGACTTGCAACACACACACACACACACTCTCTCTCTCTCTCTCTCTCTCTCTCTCTCTCTCTCTCTCTCTCTCTCTCTCTCCTCTCTCTCTCTCTCTCTCTCTCTCTCTCTCTCTCTCTCTCTCTCTCTCTCTCTCTCTCTCTCTCTCTCTCTCTCTCTCTCTCTCTCTCTCTCTCTCTCTCTCTCTCTCTCTCTCTCTCTCTCTCTCTCTCTCTCTCTCTCTCTCTCTCTCTCTCTCTCTCTCTCTCTCTCTCTCTCTCTCTCTCTCTCTCTCTCTCTCTCTCTCTCTCTCTCTCTCTCTCTCTCTCTCTCTCTCTCTCCTGTAGCCCAAGATATAAACTATAGGTAATTATACATTACCTATCACAGCTTTTTGAACACCCAGGCTCTCCATATAATTAACAATCTGTTGTTGCTTATAAGAATCGTGTATAGTGACCTTTTGATAACCAGAGTACGATAATGGTGCTTCTAGGTAAATGCAGTTAATGCAGCTTTCGCTTAAAATGAAAACGAAAAATTTAATAATTTTAGTGATCTAGTACATTGTATTGCATGATTGACAAAATTGTTAAATGGTCTTAAATAACTTATGCTTTAAACGCTCTGCACATTTGCAGATCATTCCAAATGTCATAAAAGATTGGTACTATAGAAAATCGTTATAAAACACAAATTTAAAAAGTCAAACACAGCCAAATCTAGCATGAAAAAAAACTATTGACACTTTGTACTTTATCAAAGAGGAGAAATAATCAACAATGTATTTTCTCTTTTTTACAGTTATGTTTTTCAACTCCGTTTTGTTATGTTTTACTCGATGGGTGTACACTTTTTTGCCTCGATTACTTGACCAAGACTATTGGCACTGTCTTCTGCTAATCCGAATAGAGTTTATATTTGATTGTCACATGGAACAAACAACTATGGTATAAACATTTTATAAACGTTTTGAAATCATTCATTAATATACATTTTCACTTCGGCTTTGCGACGTCTCGATAAAGTTCAAAATAAAGTCTGAGATATACAGTTCAAAAACCAAAAAAAAGAAAATACTCAAGTCAACTTGATAATACTAATCGAGCAATCGAGCGATTTCACAATTCATTATGTCATTATGTACTTACTTTGGTATAATTAAAGAATTTCTTCCACAATCTGAAAAATAAAGAATTTAAAATACAAAATTTTCAAAACTATCTATTCTTAAGCTACCACTTACATAAACCTCTGACAACTTGAGAATAAATATTATGCACGTGTGCGTGCGTGCGTGTGTGTGTGTGTGTGAGATCTCCGGTCATTTACGAAGTGGTTTTGATTTTTAACTGACGTTGTAATCTTAGAGGAAATTGAACACATGTTTTCACTATGATCTGTATACAGACAAATTATGTTTTGGCTCCCAAGAGAGACATATGTAGAGAACGTATGTAAACCATATCCAATGTACAGCACATAAACACTATATGAACGAGTATTGAAACAATATGAGTTGAGTTGAATAATGGTGTTTAACGTCCCAGTCAAGAATATTTCACTTATATCGAGACGTCGCCAGCTTTAGGCGAAAGTGCAGAAATTTTGCTTGTGCGTTGTGCTGATGGCATTATACAGCAGGGTTCTTTATCGTGCCATGCCTGTCATGACACGGGGCCTTGTTAATTTTAAGTTCCCATCCGAAAGAACCGTGATTTTCACTTCGTAATGCCGAGTGCTTGGCGAAAGAACAGTCACTACCCACATTTAAGTCTTGGGTCAGACCCGGCCGGGGTTCGAACCCACGACCTTCCACTTACGGAGCGAGCACTCTACCAACTGAGCTACCACAGTGGCTTGAAACAATATGACATGCTTTAGTGCAGTACACATATGTTAACCATTTTTAATGCATTTTTCCTGTTAAACAAATTTTATACATTAAACACGTTTCCCATATATGGTGCTTTTAACATACATTTTCGACGTAATGAGTTGTTCCTAGGTATGCATGAGTGTTAATTCTTTTATATAATGTTTACTTCACTAGAAGTCATGTTCATGTGGAAGATGGCGATCGGTAATAGTTGAGATAAAAACAAATGCGTCCTCACGAACAACCGTAAAATTGCTGATGTGACGTAAAACAACATTCCAACAACCAACCAAACAAACCAATTAACACTGTGGTCAACCATACTAACAAGGCACACGTAACACTCCGTACGTTACACATATTTTGATACAAACTACTTTGGTAAGCACAGTATAATGATAAAATGGAACCAGGTGGCGTGGTTCAAGTAACTCTGTAGAAACATACCCAACTAACAATCCTATACATTCATTACAACCAATAGTATTTCAATATGTAAACTAACTATTTTAAATAATCGGAGGTCAAGACCCAGTTGTTAGAAGCTTGATTATCTTAAGTAATGCTTAATACAAATAAAATTATCAATAAAAATGCATCGCTATCAAATCAACATTTTTAAATAATATGCTTTAGTTTGATGTCGTTCATTTCATATTTTATGTTTTCGACAGAAATGTCAAAATTATCTGATAGAATTTAAAAACAAAAACAAAACAAATTTTGACTATCGACAAAACTAATAAAGATTCGAACAACTGGTTCCGGATGAATAAATTATAAATTACCTTCCCGATGAAAGTTTTGACCGCTGATGTCGGTGAAATTAAGAATGCAAACAGCCTTGGTTATTACAGCCAAGAATATTCCTATATGCGCGTACAAACCATCCATTGCACATGTAAATCTGTCTTTGTGCGTGGGATCAATCATACACTTTTATAATAAATTCTGTTGGCTAAAGCACTAAGAACTTAATCAAGTGTGCCGAAAGGTTAAAATTAATCGAGGATTTTAATCAACAAAATTTACTTTAAGATCTATCAATATTGTATATAATTGTCAAGTGAATTACGTTAATGTGTATATAACGCCGACCTGATAAACAATGGTAAAAAATACGATTGTGATTATGATTTGAAGATATCCATTTACATCACAGCAGCTAACTCGTTTTTCAATCAAACACTGAGACATACCAATGATAACAAAATGTTACACAATAAAGTTAATATTATTGAATCTTTCATGTAGAAAGCACTGCTTCAAAAGTAAATATTTTGAAATGTACATTGCAATATCTTTAAAATAAGCAAAAACAGTTGTAAACAACTAGAGTGTGTTTCTTGCATGGTAGGTCCTATATGCATTACAATACCTTAAGCCGGCCGAAAAATTGGGGCCAGGGTTCATTTTGATATACTAATAGTGCAGATTTTGTGCAAACCCACAAGTACGGCGACACACAGGTGACACTAAAAATTTTTTATACCATTGCTCTCGCGAAGCTATTGCGTGTTCAGGTAAATAAAAATCTTTTGTGTGCTCACGTGAAACTAACTGTGTGCTTCCCGTTTTCGTACAAGCGAAAGCTACCGCATGCTCGCAAGAGAGTTGTTAGGTGTAATATTCCAAAGTTTTTTCAACCACATTTAGGTGAGCAGAAGTTTTATAAGGACCTCTGCACTACCTAAGATCACATGACATCCGGCAATGTCAACAATGAGGTCTGCTACATAATTACATACTTTTAATTCTTGACAAGAAGCTTAAAGGTTTTACTACATTATACTTCAAATCACTGTGACTTTGATTGTAGCGCAATGTCAACCATATCAGTAGATTTCATAGAGCTTAATGTTTTCATGTTATACTTAAAGTTTTAAGTTCCTAGGCTTCTCAATTCATCATAAGATGTTTAAAGGTTTTAGTTCTTAAGGCTATTGTGGCCTCCAGTAAGGCCAAGGTCAACCAGCTTTGTAAAACTGAAATGGCTAAGGTCTAGCATAACCTTTCCAAGTTTCATAGCCATTAGTTTCTTAAGATGTTTTTTAAAGATAAATGTTAGATACGCGTATTGATGCAGACAAAAGAATATTCTAAAAGCTTACCAGGGGAGCTAAATATCCATGGCATGGTCATTTTAGTTCCCCGTGGTTCTAAGTGCTCTATCAAATGAGGTACCTAGACCGCCATGCTGACTTCCAAACTGGATCAGGGAGGAGAAACAAAATGAAGGGTCGAAAAGGGGACCGAACCCAAGACCTTCGACAAATACGGCTGTGTTCTATTAAATGTACCCATACCGCTATATTGGCCACCAACTGGAACATCAAGCAGAAACAAAATCAATGGTCGGAATGAGGATCGAATCTAGGACCTTGCACATTTAGGACAGTGCTCCATCAAATGAGATTCTAAGACCGCCATGCTGACCATCAAACTAGAACAGGAAGCAGAAACAAAATGAAGAGTCGGAATGAGGATCGAATCTACGACCTCCCACAATCAGAGGGGTGCTCTATCAAATGAGATACCCAGACCGCCATGCTGACCACCAAACTTGAAAGGAAGCAGAAACAAAATGAAGAGTTGGAATGAGGATCGAATCTAGGACCTCCCAAACTTAGAAGGATGCTCTATCCAATGAGGTACCAAGACCACTCCGTAAAGCTATTCAGTACATTCTGCAAACAGCTGGTATTGATTCATATATTTGAAACAATTCTGTCTTGTTTGTATGATCTTAAATAGTCGATCCATATTGTCACATAAGTGTCTGAAAAATGTTGTCTGGAGCAGAGGTATACAGCTTATGACAAGTATGCAATCAAATAAACTATTTTGCACATCTGCATCCATATGGTCAATTTAATGAGAGTCCTTAATGCAAATGAGCAAGAAACATTACTCTCTAAAGTAAGCTTTTCAAGATTAGAAATGTTATAGGGAAAATAATAATTATATTTTGATGTTTTGTTCAGACTGTAAAATCATAAATATTTGTATGGTTAAAATTTATGGCTTCATAAGAAAATTTTACGAAAATTATATTTTGGTAAAAATAAATACCAGTGGGGACCTTTGTAAGTAAAACTTTTAGTAAACATTACATTTTGTGGTATTTAGTAACCAACGAAATAAAAACATTTAATTCAAAATGAATATGTTTGAATTCAACGTGACTTAAACTTATTATAACTAAGAGAAATTGATGATTTTTTTTTTTTTTTGAATACCCAACAAAACATTTACATCGTAGAAGTAAAACAAAATACATTTAAGTGATTATATTGCCACTGGGCATAAATAATACATTTCAGTCATTTTTATAATTAATGTTATCTATTTATTTATATTTTTTTTTAAATATCGATAAAACTATTTTCTGTGTGGACTCTGCAGATTAAAACTAAAAAGATAAGATCTATCAATATAATTATGTATTATCTATTGAAACGGAAAAAATATAAACCCATTGTTAGAAAGTGATTATTCTCAAAGGATTCTTCAAATAGTCTGTTCTAACTAGAAGCAGAAACTGCAAAAAAGTAACACAGAAATAATAAGTTCATACTGTTTTTCAATTTTTACTTTCACAACTTAATGTTTAGACCAAAGAAGCAAAAGATTAAAAATTGAATAATAAACTATAACACACATCTAGCCTTAGCGCAATTATTTAAAATTGTTATTATATTGCTAAAATGCAAGTGTCAAAAAAATTTATTTTTTTATTTTTTTATTTTTTATAATTATATTTTTTTCAATTCATTTCATAATGACAAATCCATAAAGCATTCCCATCAACTTCATTGGTACTTTCAACACATTCCAGTAACAATCACAGCATAAAGCATTCCAATCAATTTTATCAGTGCTTTCAACCACACTCCAGTAATTATCACAACATAAGTACAGTTCCATCAAGCATTCCCATCAATTTAATTTAATTTAATTAATGCATTTATTTATTATGTAATGTAATTTAAGATGCTGATGAGTTGTAAACTTAAAGCAAATAAATTATTATTATTATTATAATTTCATTGGTGCTTTCAACCATGTGCACATTCCAGTAACAATCACAGCATAAGTACAGTCCCATAGAGCATTCCAATCAATTTCATTTGTGCTTTCAACCACATTCCAGTAACAATCAAAGCATTAAGTACAGTTCCATCAAGCATTCCCTGTCAGTTTCAGCTTAACATTAACAATCAACTGTTATGTAACAAATATATCAAAGGTTTGAAATAGGTTTCAGCCACAATTATGTAACAGCCCCATTAAAAGTAATCATTCCATTAGATACAGTATGAAACTTTGCCACCACACTTTTGTTAAAAATCATCTTCAAATATACTTCCTTCAAATTTCAGAAATTCTTAATTAATTCAAGTATATATAAACAGTGGATAAGTATTAGCGTGATCCAATTTGTCATGCCAGTTTCTTGAAATAAACCAAATGCATGTACAATAAAATTTAAGTGTTCCCTGACAGTTTCAGCCCCTTTCCAGTAACAATGCAAATACAAGTACAGTTCCTTCAAGTGTTCCCTGACAGTTTCAGCAACCTTCAAGTAACAATGCAAATATCAGTACAGTTCCTTCAAGTGTTCCCTGACAGTTTAGGAAAACTTTCTGTAACAAATCAAATAAAAGTACAGTTCCTTCAAGTGTTCCCTGACAGTTTCAGAAACCTTTCTGTAACAATGCAAATAAAAGTTCAGTTCCTTCAAGTGTTCCTTGACAGTTTGAGCCACCTTCCAGTATCAATGCAAATATAAGTGCAGTTCCTTGAAGTGTTCCCTGACAGTTTCAGAAACCTTTCTGTAACAATGCAAATAAAAGTACAGTTCCTTCAAGTGTTCCCTGACAGTTTCAGAAACCTTTCTGTAACAATGCAAATAAAAGTACAGTTCCTTCAAGTTTTCCCTGACAGTTTTAGCCACCTTCCAGTATCAATGCAAATATAAGTGCAGTTTTATCAGGTTTCCTGAACAGTTCAGCCACCTTCCAATAACAATGCAAATATATGAGAAGTTCCTTTAAGTGTTCTCTGAGATTCAGCCACCTTCCCTGTAAAAATGCAGTTAGGCACAGTTACTTTAAGTGTTCCTTGTCAGTTTCAGTCACTTTTTTAACAAATATAGGTACAATTCCTTCAAGTGTTCTCAGTCGGTTCTAACCACTCTCTTCTAACAATCTATGAAAAAGTAAGGGTACAATAAATTGTTCAATGTTATCCTCATATGAGAATCCCAGTCTAAGTAAAAGCTATTACTGTTTCTGTTACTTAGTGATGCAGTAACACTGTAAGTATAAGGAACAAGAATTCTTTTTAGTTTCAGCCACCTTCTTCTAACAATCCAAGAATCAGTAATGATTCCATCAGGTGTTCTTTGACAAGTTTTTTTTCAGTAACAAGTGGTCCTGCAGTTTTAGTCAAGTGTTGTTTCAAGTGTAAGTGTGCAGTTTTAGTATCCTGATATTTTCAGCCACATTCCTGTAACAATCCAAGTATAAGTAAAGTTTCAATTAAGTGTTCTCTGTCACTTGCTTTCAGATAATTGTAACTTTTACTGAACATTACAGAAGGCTGATTGTCTATGTAATCAAATGTCCCACACTTAATCTTTTCAAACTGTTCCTTGCTGCAGGACAAATAAGTGAATACAATCTAAAATACAAGAAATATATATATATATATATATATATATATATATATATATCATCATCATCATCATCATCAGTATGCTTGTTGTAAGACCTGTTCCTTGTTTTAACTTATTCTAGAATTGCTTGTAAGAGTTATTGCCCCTGGAATGCATTTTTTCCAGTGAAGAAATCTGTAGAAAAGAGTCTAATGACATTTTATTACTAAAATTAACATGGATTCTCTGGGCAGTATGAACTATTAGCTTCTTGTTCACTCACAATATAAATAATTGAAATATCAGGTCCCAAGACACTAATAATTTTCAAAATTGATTATAACACATGCTATAACTTTCAGAAATGCAACAGGTCAACCTTATGTTGATAATGTGCTGATTAGGTGATGAAATAGATAATACTTATACTTTTGACTTACATGTGTGTCTTGTACAATCATCCCCATTACACCCTGATCAGATGATGATAACTGTCTGTTAACAACTAAATCTCCTAAATGTTGATGCAGTAGGTTGTCATCAACAATGATCTCTGTTTCTAATTTTGATGGTAGTTCTCTTCTCTGAAGCTTTGTTGGTGGTGGAATGCATGGTCCTCTACTTTCAGTTTTAACCTATTGTATAATTAAATTTTATAGCTACATTCATTACTAAAAGACATTTGTTATCAATATTCCTTGCTCATATTAAATTATTGTTATGAAGATGTAGAATTACATCACTAAACTAAACATATTGAGCTGTGTACATAAATCACATGTACCTGCAGTGTAAATTATGTGCTACATGTACTTCCATTTGTGAGTATTGATAATTTATCTGCCCACATACTTATTGTTTCTTTTTTTTTTACCAAGTCACTGAAGTCAAAAATATGTGTAAAATTTAGTCACAACAACATGCATGTTGTAGAGCACTGCTAAATGCATCCATTGATGAAAGTAAAAACAATCAAGTTAGACTAGCAGAGAAAACCAGAGTGTCTTGAGACCAGCACACAAACTGACAATTATTAACAGGCAGTAAGGCATGGATTTCATTTCAATGTAATAATTAGAATTACCTTGAAAGGAAGACAGAAGATGTAGAATATTTAAGGAAAGTTCTAGTTGTTCCTTAAGTTCTATGATCTTTTATCAGGCCAGTGCTTTTCCCAGTTCGAAGCAACTTAGAAGACAATACATCCCCTTGGATAAGACATAAGTCCAACACAAGTATTTTTGCCAATGACTATTTATTTGGCAGCTTGTTGGACTTCAGCAATGTGAGATTAAATGTCCCGTTCAAGGGCATTCCCAGCCTCAGTCACATGGCAACAAGGCTAAAGTATAAAGTACTTTACTATAGTAATATTACCTTGATTACTGACACAATGTCAGTTTTGTAAGCACCAGGTGTATCTTTCTTCACATTTAATCTATCTAGCAAAACAATATCAGGACTTGATGTAACCTCTACATCTCCAATTGACAGCTTCTGAACTGGAATTGAAGGTTCAGCACTGAAAAAGAAATGCTCATTTCAGAAGCAATTGAAATACAATGCCAGAACCAAGCCACAAGCTTGTTCAAACTACATGAACCTTAATTATAAATATTCTCAGCCTTTGAAAAAGGTTGATCATCTGTCTGTCCAAGAAGTTACAATATTAAAGATACAAAGTAACAAGCCTAATATTTTGAGACATAAAAGGTTTGCACAACACTCTAAATTTCTATGTGACCCCTGGAAGGGACTGGGAAGAAGCCATTTTTTTTAATTGTTTTAACAACATTAACAGTATGTCTTTGAATCAGCTAGACTTTACATTTTGTGTAAAGTAATAACAATGGTAAGTTATGGACATGAAAAATAAATATGCATCATTATTTCAGCCTCAATGGAGAAAATATCTTTTTATTTTGTGACTTATAACTACACAAATATGTAATTTTTGAAATAATAAGGATTGAATTATTTTCACAAAAGGTTTTTATCTTTGCAAAAAAAAAAACAATCTGCATTATGCCTGTGTGTACTGTTTTTTTTTAGTCACAAATTTTCCAGTTGATATGTTATGTGAAAAAACCAAAGTTCTAATACCTAGAAATGTTTCACAAAGCAATTGATCACGTGAGCAAAAAAAAAAAAAAATATGACATCAATAGTAACATCAAATTAAAGTAGAATTGAGTAAAGAAAGAGTTTTATACCCAAGTCAGATTCTTTCACTCATATCAAGGCAGGTGAGTCAGGGATGGCAGAGAAGCTGTAGTGCCTTGAGAAAACCACTTATGTTCTCAAATGACAAACTTTTTCACACTAAGATCTCTCTTGAGTGGTACTAAAATTAGCTGGTGCGAGATGCTATTTTTTGTAATCAATGAAAATTCAAAAAGAAGTGTTTTTTTTTTTTTGATGCAAAATTTAAAGATTTAAATGAGATAAGAACTATCCTGATTAGACCACTATAAAATACTTACACACCCCTCACCCCAAACATTCCAATGAAATCCAGAAACAGGGTGCTATACATAGATTTTGGTATTTTTCCTTCATCTTCATGGAAAAGTGTCATCATATATTTCAAATCTGCAGCAAAGTTTCCTGCCCTAAAGTGGAACCTATTAAATAAATATCTCAACTTTAAATATAAGATCTATAATCAAATCATGTCAAAATGCCTCTTGACAGCCTTTAATTTCACAACAAATAAGGTGTTAAAATATTACAAATTTCAGTCCAAGTGTTTCAAAGAAATGTGCACACCTGAAATAAGCAAATAAAAAAAACTAGGACAAAGATAAATATGCACCAATACAAGCCAAAGCCCAAGGCTTACTAATTGTGTCATAAATGGTACAAAATGGTAAAGGTTTTTTAAGTTCTAAATCCATTTTTAATGTTATTTCTCAATTCATTTTAGTCTTCTTTAAATCTATGCAGGTGTCATAACTTGATGAAGTCATCTTAATCTGTACTTAAATAACATGTATATTTACTATTTTACTAATTTAACTATTTAATAGTGAATAAATATGAGTAATGGAAACCCCAAATTTTTTAAATGTAAAAATTTTTTTCCTAAAGAGTTGATTAAGGATGATATCCAAGTTTCTTATTTTGGATATCCGGAATTCATTTATAGTATTCAAAATCAAAATATGAACACAAAATAATCATGAATATTAAGGTAATTGAAAAGGGAAAAAATGCAACAGTCAAACCAGGACTTGAACCCAAGACCATCCCAATACTAGCAAGATACTCTACCGACTAAGCTACCCAGCCACCTATAGCTATCAAGCCCAGTCTGGTACATTCCTCCCCTCCCCTTTTTTTTTATTTAATTACTTTGAATTAAAATTACCAGGTTCCAACCTGGGACCAACCATGTTGGTCAATGGCACTTCCAAGGGTTGGAACTCAAACCCGGGAACTTCCCAATACTAGCAGGACACTCTACCAACTGAGCTACCGGGCCATCTATCAAGCCTGGTCAATACTAATAAGTTAATTCATAGAACAAAAAAAAAAAGATAAATGGTGCCTCATAGAGAAATTGGGAGGAAAATGTAGTCCTATTTAGAAAACTTTGAATCAGTCTTTTATCCCTTAAATAATAAAAAACATTTTTTGAAAATTGACATTTGTGAAGATATATTGCTCAAACACCCTTACATATGATACCAGCTCTTTTCCCAGTGGTCTGAAAATTTAAGTACAGGCAAAGCTGATGTAATATCACTGGAATTAGTATCCAAATTTTCTTGAAATAAAAAGGCTTCATGACCAATTATCTCTTCAATATTTTCAAAATCAAGTCTATGTAATGGTTTATTTGTCTTTAAATGGTCTAAAGTTCGCTTTACTTTCATTTTCAATGCATTATAAGTAGTTATATATCTGGTCTTTAGCATTACATCTTTCAACCATTCTTCTAGAGGTGTGTTAACTGGTCCTGTAGCTTCAGTGTGAACATTCATAAGAGGGTAAAGTCTTTCTGTCATTACAGAGATTTTTAGTAATTTCAAAACTCCATCTGTCCACTGGGATGTTAATTTGGGTATACCACTAAATCGGTTTGTATCTTGACCACTTTCAACAGAATGGGTATTACTCATGTTGAGGTTCAATGACACTCGTTTTTATGAGATTATTCTGTATATGTGACTAGTTTAGAGTATCTAAGAATTAGGGTTTTACACGAATCTTTGCTTTTTACACTGAAACATGTCTTTGTTTAGGACCGTAACTTAATGGCATTTAAGTCTGGCTGAAGTTGCCGTCAGCTGTTAACTTCTCTTGCATTAGCAATATCCCTCCTTTGTCAGAAGAACCACTGAGTAACTTATTTATTGATTTATTTATTTATTTATTTATTTATTTATTTATTTATGTTTATAATAGTAACTATCTATTCAGAAATCATTAAATGTTGTGACAGCGATATTTAAAACCTATTTCAACAATCAAGGCTTGCATTCTACTCTGGGAGTCTAATTCTTAGTTGTAACACTATTGACGGGAATCAAATTTTACATTATTTTTCCATGCATTATTATAAAGTTCTATTTTTTAGTTTTTTGTAGGCACATTCAAAGTGCTCGCTCCACTCGCCCCATTAAGTTGGATGTCGTGGAATCGATCCCCGATCGGGGTCTGCCCCAAAACTCGGAGAAGATTAATCTTTTTATTCCCCTCTTTTTTCAAATAGAACTTTGGGGTGTATTTTACGATAAGCATATGAAACACATTTTTTTTATTTTTTTTATTTTTTTTTAAATTTATTTATTTATTTATTTATTTATTTATTTATTTATTTTTTTAAATAAATAAAATAACCAAGTAGACCTACTTAAAGTATATATTATGTACTAGTTAATACCATAATGTACGCCGCAATGCTGTGGTGGAGCTACACCAAATTATAGTAAGAGGCAGGGAAGTTAAAAGTTGTAAATATACAGCAATTAATCAGAAACAAAATGTAAACCCAAAACTAAAAAATAAATCATATTAGGACATGAATATTTCACGGATCTTCTTTTACCGAAAAACATCGAAAATCATCATAAAGCGAATCTGGATATATGTGCTTACAAGTGATATGAGCTCTAACGCCCAAATATTTTCTAGATTCCAACCTTATAAAAACGATGACAAAAGGGGACAGAATCGCAATTATCAACGAAACCTGTAAGAAAAAGTGCAGAAATTTGAATTTTCTCAGCCCTGCCTCTAGATATCTACTTACGAAATTTTGAGCTCCTAGTTACAACCTTTACAGAGTTGCAATTTTACCAGAAAGACTATGAAACGGCAGAAAATTATGTTCATAAGCACAACCTGTAACAAAATCAAATTTTACCCTAATGCAGTAAGATATAGCGGAGCAATCGAAATAATTATAAATTTTGGGCTCAAACATTAAACAAAGTGAAATTTCACTTTAAAAAATTAAAAATTGGAGGGCGGCGTTTAAAATTTTGTTTGAAAGTCTTTGAACTGCTGCAAACGGAATTCGGAGCTCAAACGTATAACCGCACCAACTTTACGATTTTACCGAAAACGGTAAAAATTAACCAATCATAATTCTTTTCCAAACTTTCAATGCCGAGTCTCTGATATACCAAAATCTTTATACATAATGAAATCTCCGGGAAGCGGGTAAACCAATTCAAAAATCTTTAAAACATGCCTCTGGATATCTCCACACGAAATTTGAAGCTTCTAAGTTTAACCGTTACAAAGTTACCATTTCACCGAAAACGGTAAGGGATAGCGGATACCTCCACACGAAATTTGAAGCTTCTAAGTTAAACAGTTACAAAGTTACCATTTCACCGGAAACGGTAAGGGATAGCGGATAAATCACTTCAAAAACCTCTAAACAGCGCCTCTGGATATCTCAACATAAAATTTGAAGCTTCTAAATTAAACTGTTACAAAGTTACCATTTTACCGGAAACAGTAAGAAATAGCGGATAAATCACTTTCAAAAACCTTTAAACCGCGCCTCTGGATACCTCCACACGAAATTTGAAGCTTCTAAGTTAAACAGTTATAAAGATACCATTTTACCGGAAACGGTAAAGGATAGCGGATAAATCACTTCAAAAACCTTTAAACCGCGCCTCTGGATATCTCCACACGAAATTTGAAGCTTCTAAGTTAAACAGTTACAAAGTTGCTTTTTCACCAGAAACGGTAAGGGATAGCGGATAAATCACTTCAAAAACCTTTAAACCGCGCCTCTGGATATCTCCACACGAAATTTGAAGCTTCTAAGTTAAACAGTTACAAAGTTGCTATTTCACCAGAAACGGTAAGGGATAGCGGATAAATCACTTCAAAAACCTTTAAACCGCGCCTCTGGATACCTCCACACGAAATTTGAAGCTTCTAAGTTACAATTTTACCGGAAACGGTAAGGTATAGAGGAAAAGCAATCAAAAAAAAATCAACCTCGCCTCTGGATATTTTCACATGAAATTTGAAATCCTTACGTTTAACAGTTACAAAGTTACAATTTTATCATTTTGTAAATCTTTGATCTTAAATAAGAAATTTGAATTTTCTAGTTGCATTAACATTAACCACATTGAGCCGAGTTTTAACCGGAAATTGTCGGGAATCAGTGGGCGTTAGAAAATCATTAAACCGGGCATCCGGATATCTGCACACAGAATTTGAGCGCCTAGGTATAACTAATTTTTATAGGTTGTATAGAAAAGCGAAAAAATAATGTTCGAAAATCTTATAAAATTTGAAGCTTTTAGATTTAAACGTTACAAAATTGAAAAGTTTCCTGTAGGCTGGTTTCTGTCACTCGATTTTTGTAGATCAAGCTTTCGATCTTGTCAGTCGGCGTTTGTTTGTTCCAATACGTTTTTGTTTCTTCCGTTCGGCTTTCGCAATTCCCCTTCAAATTTTTGGTAACTGCCACTCAGTGTTCGTATTTTCTGTCAAACGTTGGTTCCTGCCACTCAGTTTTCGTATTTCTCTGTCAAACGTTGGTACCTGCCACTCGGTGTTCGTATTTCTCTGTACAAATTTTAATTTCTGTCATTCGATGTTCGTATTTTCTCTGTACAACTTTGGTTACTGCCACTCGACGTTTTCGTATTTCTCTAACAAACTTTGGTCCTGCCACTTGGTGTTTTTATTTTCTTGTCAAACTTTGGTTCCTGCCACTCGGTGTTCGTTATTCTCTGTCAAACTTTGGTTCATGCCACTCGTTGTTCGTATTTCTCTGTTAAACTTTGGTTTCGTATTTCTTCGTCAAACTTTGGTCCCTACCACTAGGTGTTCGTATTTCGTTGAACGAGTCTGGCAAAATCTCGGGTGTTGGTCATTGCCAGTAAAGATTTTCTTTTTACGACCTATCGTTGTTCCCAAATAATAAAAGCAAAATTTTACGTTTATAAAAATACAAAGGTAGTCAACAGTTTTTGTTCTTTCAGGCCAAATGACATATGCTTAAGAAAGGCAAACAAAGAAATAAATAAAAATTAACAACCACACATTGCATTTTTTAAGTATTTTCAATGAGTTTATTTGTGCCACCACTTGTTCTTGGAAAGAGTTGTTATAATGTTTGCGTAGATTACAAATAATCTATAGATTTTTGTTTGTTTGTTTGTGAATTTGCGAATTTACTAGCAATCTTAAAGTTCGTATTAGTACAAAGCAGATTCGAAATACTTGTATAAAACTCGCATGCATCATGATGGTGTGTACGTACATATTTTATCTTGGCGATCAATAAAAAATATGCATCATAACGACTGAAAAATAAGGGAAAGTACTTAAAACAAAGTCAACCACCCGATTAATTTTAGACAAATTTTCTTAATCAAAGCTAAAATGTTTATAAAATATTAAAGCGAGGTATGCTGCTCGCGTGTGAGAAATAAGAGCTTGTTCTTTAAAGAGTTCCGGAGTTTTTTGCATTCCATTTTGACCCTAAATCTGTCCACAAAACCGTCATATCGCAAATGCGCACCATGCTGCACGGTAAGTGTTCTTCCTGGTTATCAAATGCTGTACGATTAAGTAATCGCTTCAGTATTCTTACACATTAGTGCATCACATGATAGAAACTAGGTGTTCCATTGGATAACACAGTAGGAACTATGAGAGCATAGTGCCGGGCACTATTGCAATTTTCAATGACGGAGTTATCTTCCATTCCTAATTTCACCAGGTGGCGCTCACGTTGTTGTTTACAGACGACAACATAGAGGCTGTCGGACGTTTCGGAAATCAAAATTTTGAAGTTAATCAAGGTCATGTGATGCAATAAACCCATTATTGCCTTTTGTTGCGGGCACTATGCTCTCATAGTGCCCGCAACAAGAGGCAATAGTAGGTAAATAGTGTCCTGCTTATAAAGCTTAGCTTATAACTAGTATAGAAAAGAAAAATACAAATTAATTTTGAATTGTTTAATCTTTATTTTAGAATAATGTGTGAAGTTGACATTATCAATTATCATTAATACATTTATTGATATTTACAGCCCTTTACAATGTACATGAATACATCTGAAGTTCGGCATGGTTTAACTTAGATGAAGTCACTAGCTTTTATCCAAATCTGGCAGATGAAGAAAAAATATCGCTTGCTGACGTCAGATTGTTTTTTCCAGACAATCTGATTCTCCACCATCAGATAACTGACAGTTTAAATATACGTGAATTATATTTCGACTGAAGGTGAAACGCCAGCTAGCCAACCAATCAACGTTCAAAAGATGAGAGAAATAATAACATGCTATGTATACATTCTCTGTTTATAATTTTTTAACAATAAAGACGTCAAAGCGAACGTATATCATATAATATTCGCTATGTTTTTTCTGTCCAAAAATTGCCCAGAATTAAAATTTGCATTGTGACATAAATACTGTCATTTTTTTCAGATCGCAAGAAAAGACGAAACATGAAAAACATTAAAATTTACAATCAAGTTACATGTTAACTGAAGATAACAAATTTTAAACTGACATGCAATTTGCTAATCAAGTAACTTACACAATATTAAATATTATATCTCCGCTATCTAAATGATCATGTCACCAGTTTTCAATGGGATAATTTTTAACAAAAAAAGTACGAATAACCCCTCTTTCCAGTCAATTCTTAAAATACATTTATAAATGTAATAAATTAAATCCAATAAAATATTCTTTGGTAATTACACTATCTCTTTGTTACTTTAGAAGACGGAGTTTTTTTATTATTGTTATTATTATTATTATTATCTCCCTTATTCCGTTGTTTCGGTGATTTGACCTTTTTCATATTTTTGATATCGTCAGGGTCAACATTAGAACCAGATCTTTCTTTATTGTATTCCTCCATTTTAGGATTTATAGTTTCTAAAAAAAATAAAAACAAAAATTAGGCATGTAAAAGGTGTAGTTAAAGTACATAGCTTAAAAATTAAACATTTTTATACCTTTACAAATGGTTCTTACTTAGATGCGGGGGGGGGGGGGGAGGGGGGTTGACCGAATGTTTCTAAAGCGCGCTCACCGATCACACCTCTCACCGCCTAGGTTCGAATTTCACTCGGGGAAATCCTAAAGTGAAAAAGTTCGCTTGACGAAGGTCGGTGGTATTCGGATACTCATATTTTCTCCACCTTCTTGAATTAACCGCCTCCACATAAGAGAAAGAATCTTGATTTGGTCGAAAAACAAAATCACACCAATAGGTTCATTTCTTGAAGGCAACCTCAGCTTCAGTTTAAAAATGGTCCTACCCGGATAGTGCCGAGAGTTGAAGTATGCAATATATGTAACGAATTACAGATAATGTAAACATTTTTATATTTATCAGATTATCCTGCCAAAGAATTAATCTAAAAAATAGTGCTTAAAGGAATGTGCCAATTATGCGCTTTCATACGTTATATGTTTGACAATTTCATAACGAAGCACAGATTGGTAAAATTAATAAAATAATTTTGAGTTGTTTAAATAGATACATAATAAGTTTATACATGTATAACAAGATTGCTGGTAAGCGTTTTTTAATGTGCACTGTTTAATATCAACTGATTATACGATCTAAAATAATTAAACTTAGCTGAGTAAAGGGTTCAAGGAAACCATTTGTCTCAAAAGGCTTAGTTTGTATTAAACAGCATTTATAAGGTAATCATAGTTTCTCATAACTTATATTTCGTGTTATTTTAATACTAATTAAAATATTGTATTCAAATGAAAAAAATGTCTCTATAGGAAGAAATGTTTAATTGTATTTTCTAATTAATATATTACATACTTAGAATTTTTGGTTAAAAACAAATAATATCATTCATATTTTATTGGTACTTCAATAACATAACAAAATTATAATAAGTGCTCTCCAAAATTGACTATCCTTGGCCTTATTCGAGAAGTTCAATGACGTATTCATGACAAAATATCTTAATGAAGCATTTGTAAAAAAAATTATCAATTAATCTGGAGAATTTTCTGATAAAGACAAAAGTGTTTTAAAATATATTTTATTATTATCATTATTGTTATATTATTATGATTATTATTATTAGTGTGTGTGTGTGTGTGTGTGTGTGTGTGTGTGTGTGTGCGTGTGTGTGACTAGTAACTACAAACCAATAAAATTACTATCGTTTTCTAATGATGTTAGTAATGGTATATATATTGATCTATCATTCTGTGGATCAGCATCATCACTTGAATTACCTGTAACATAAAAATTGAAAATGGATTGAAAAATAGATAAGGTACGACTGTCCAATACTTCAAGTCAAGAGTATCGGACTAAGGTTTTCACTAAGTTTAAGTAAATAAAACGTCTAAGAAAAATTAATATAGATAGAAATTTACATAAAATGTACATTTCTCATGTGAGTATACAAGTTGGCTATGTGGCAACAGTTTCTAAGATGATAAGATGCACATATATAACAAAAACATCTGTAAAATTCTGATGTGGCATATGTGCATGATTGGCCATTGTTCAGTTTACTCAAGTTGCAGAAATTGTTCTTACAGGTTCAACAATCATATGTTGTTGCTTGTGGTTCTTGTTATTGCCAAGTACAATCGATTAAGCTTAAACGTTATACATTGAACTTTATCAGCTAAGTATTAATTTTCCTTCTTTAAAAATTAACTCCGGAACCTTATATTAGTTATAACTCTACATAAAACGTAAAACAGAACCATTTTCTATATAAGAAAAAAACTTTATTGATGAGAACCATAACTTCCAATACAATAACTGTACAGAGCACTGGAGTTTTAAAGTTTTAAATAAATGAGTCCTAATGATACCTTGCACCTATTTGGCAAGAGTAGGCAACACTTATTTTGTATTTTAATAATGACGTTTTTGTCACTTACTTTCTTCTATAAGTAATATCATTTAATAATGGCGTTTTTATCACTTACTTTCTACTATAAGTAATATAATTTAGTAATGACGTTTTATCACTTACTTACTACTATAATCAATATTTAATAATGGCGTTTTTATCACTTACTTTCTACTTTAAGTAATATTAAAGTTTCTCTTTCTTTTAGATAATCTGTTCCATAATCTAACGGATGGTTCCTAAGATTCTTAACAACACCTTGTTCATCTGATAATTCTACTATATCTGTAAAGAATCAGATACGTGTAATATCGTTAGCACGATAAAGACCTCTCTATCTCTCTCTCTCTCTCTCTCTCTCTCTCTCTCTCTCTCTCTCTCTCTCTCTCTCTCTCTTGAGCTTTGAGTTTAAAGTAACAGTTTAAAGTTACATTTAAACGGAGTAGCTAAAACACGCAAATATTGAAAGCAACAAAAAATACACAACCACAAGGAAGACTCGATGTATGTACATAACATACTAAAGGTTAAAGGATGGCCTTAGTGGTCGTGTGGTCTTAACCGCTAACAATTCGCGGCCCCTCTCGTCATTTAGGTTCGAATCCCTCTCATCCAGACCCTTCTGTGAGAAAGTTTGTGTCAAAGATAAGTACAAAAATAAAATAACAATAAAATTTGTCTTCAAGGTAAACATGACGGAAGTGCTCGAGTGATGTCACTGGTTTCAAAATAAGGATTGGCGCCAATAACGGCATCACAGAAATACTTTACTCAAATAAATCTCTCTCTCTCTCTCTCTCTCTCTCTCTCTCTCTCTCTCTCTCTACTGATGCTTTGTTGGTTATTATAATATAAGAATACAAATCAATGAGGAGAAAAAACGCGTTTTCGACTTGAATACCTGAAAGTTCATTTACTGAGAATAAAAATGGTATTTTCAGTAAAACAAAGCAAAAGTTATGATACGACAACAGTAACTGCCACAAATGTCCACAATCTGTACAGTCATTACTTTATAAAGCACAGTAACTTCGACTTTGGTGTCGAAAATTAATGTTATTTTTATTCTTTTATCTTGGGGAAAAACTGGAAAATAAAGATTTTTCTGTGAGGTGATTTGCAAGGTTAATCAGAGACTATTAAGGTTACTGGAATATTGGCATATAAACAGGCTTACCGTCTAGCTCACAATCGCATTTCTTTTTGATATGATGTAAAAGAATTTCATTCCGGCAGTTAGCATTAAACAATCGCTTCTTGTCTTCTACAAGATAGAAAATGACAAAAACTATATACAATGGCACTTCTGTTACACAAAGATTTTAAGCTTAAGAATAAACAATATGCAAAAATAAATACAATTAATGGAAATTTAAAAGTATTACTTGGGAAGTATAAGCAACTGACGACCATTTCCTAAATGGTACATGAACGCGTAATTAGAAAGAAATACCCAAGCACAGAGGCATAGGTAGAGAGGCATGGTAATGGTAAGTTCCAATAATTCAGCATGAGGGAGAAAAAAACTTAAAATTGAAAAAAAATTCTCGAAATTTACTTCAGAGAAAAAAAAACCACAAGAATTGAGTTTGTTATTAATATGATTATTTTTGTTATTATTTTTTTTTAAAGTTTCGAAAGAATTGTTCGATTTTGAATTTATTTGAATCATACACAGGTATGGTTTATCTAACTATTTTCTATTACGTAAGTTAATCGGAAACAATTAAGATAACATTTTTATACTCCAGACATGTTTAACAATTAAATTTGTGATCTGTATATTTATGTGTGGAAAGAATAATAAAATCTTAATATCAAGGCCTACAAAATGATATTAATTATCTTAGATCATATGCAATTTAAATCATAAATGATTAATCCGGAGTTATGAATGGAATGGTCTTGAATATAATAAAAGATCGAGACGAAATGTCATATATTATACCTTACAGTTTACAGCTTACACATATCGTGGCACGTTATATTTTATAAAGGAATACTTTATATTTCACATGTTAGATTTATAGAAAATAATATTCATGTCCATAAAATGACAATAGAACCCTGCAATATGCGTGTGTTATTTTGCAATATAAATAAATGGAGTATTCACAGCAGTTGCTGCTATATTCTTAGAGCTTGGATGGTAACATTGAAAAGAAAACCTTTTTGTTTCAATTGTTTTTTCTTGGCATTGATTTCAGCGAAACTGGATTTTTTTTAAAGTTTTATCGATCTCAGCAAAAATTCCGAGCAACCTGCTAGTAAAGAACCGCTTAGAGTCTCTAAAGGGAAATGTGAATTTGAGAAACATAAAAAGATTTATTCTTTGATGTGAGATTATGGAACGCAATTTCTGTCTTATATCAATATAATGATAAAATGAATTCATATACCATTTTTGTACCATATAAGACAGCTATGGCGTTCCATACGAAATATTCCCAACTCAACCTCTTTAATGACATTCTGTTTCATCAATGTGCTCCGTTTATATATTGTATTAATATTTCTTTCATATTGTGTTTTCATTAAGTCAATAAACAGTTTTTTTAACGAATAAAACTCAGAATAACATACACTTGGCAATAGTATTGGCCGCCGAAATCGCCTAACCCCTAACTAATTTTTTGTTATGGATAACAACTTCGCAACAAAAATTTGTTAAGAAAAAGTGATATCCAAAGAAACCAAGAACATGTTATATCAAACGACAACATAAGAAAAACAAACAAACAAGACATATGATGAGATCTTCAGGATATGTCAATATAAAACTCAGTAGTGACTTTATGTAACAGAATATTTAATATCTCTATTTTTAAAACAAAAAATCAAAATTCTGATTCTGTTTATATTACAGAGGCGTGGATCAAATACGTACGCATGGTCATACAAAAAACCGGCATGTTAAAGTTCCATTGAAGATTTATAAGATATGTATCACGTATTGGTTACAGTGTGAAAGTGGTATTGTTTTATAGAACTATGTCGACATGAGAAAATGTAGCAATAACTATAGCAACAGGGGAAACACCCAAAAACACCAAAACAACCGAAGATAAAAGGTCAACATATAATACTACTGATATACAGGGGTCTACCGATTAAAGAAATTTCAGATTTTTGACTTGCAATGGTATATATCATAAAACAGAAAAAAGTGGTGTGGTAATCATCTAACCATCTGACTTACTATATAACTACTGACCGCTTAACAACATTTCAAAATCTACAACATGTACCAGTAGCATCTGTACTGTTTTGTTAATGTTATAAGTAGTCTTAATTAGTCTTAATCTTGCTCTGCCCCATTTTAATTTTTAATTCTCGGGTTGTTTTGTGTAACTAGCTTTTTAAGCTGACAAAACGTACAGATTCACGAGCATTTTTTCAACAATACATCATTATCATTATTATTATTATTATTATTACGTTTATTATTGTTGTTGTTAACGTGTATTATTATTATTATCATTATAGATTTATTAATTTTATTATTATTATTATTTTTATTACGTGTATTATTATTATTTTACGTGTGTTATTATTATTATTATTATTATTATTATAAATTGTGTAAAAGACCAATAAATCAAACCTAGTATTTGACTGGAGTCAGACTTATATCAAAAAGCATGACCGGGTCTTAACCGATATCAACTACTTGTTAAAGAAAGCAATCTGAAATGTGATAAATTGTGTACATAATCTTGCAAAGATTATTTTAAAATTTACAAAATATTTTATTATGCCCGTATTAAGTTAATAAATTAGAAAAATGCAGATTTATTTTGTTTACATACACTTCATAACTTTAATGTTTAAGACATTTACTCCGACGTCTCAATACATTAGTAATCGATACTCACGGTTCCCTATTCTTTATATCTTTATGGGGCGTTTTCGAACATTTTGGCGTCAAATAAAATGTAATTTATGAATACTGATAGAAAAACCGCTAAGATAAGATTAAGCCTGCTGACTATTCATTCAACATGAAGAAATAATGAAATTTAAATGGCTTAACATTTTATAACATTAATATATATGTTTAATTTAACACGTAGAAATGTCACATTTGAAATTTATTTTATTTGTAAACTTAACTGACTCAAGTCTATACGGTTAACAAAGGTATTACATAGAAAGCATGCTGTGTGGAACAAATGAAGTAGCTAGTTCACGCGGAAGGTATGATGTATTTTCTATAAAATACATTTATAGTAAGTACACAAATACCTGTTTTATGAAAGAACTCGATTGCTCATATCCAAGACACTTCACACTCACTTGAAACTTGAAACTTCACACAAACTAACGCTTAGAGTATTAAATAGTCTTACGTTCGACTTAAGTCCAACTTTGAAATGTGTCACGTTGCACTAACAACATGTAAACCTGCTCTTAACCCTTTGCAGTTCGGACATGTATAATATGCAATGGTTTATATTGATGCAATACGTGGTGCACCATATTCTCGTACGAAACTGTTGTATTTACTTGTTGGAGAACAACGTCAATTGGGCGAGAATACGTCAGTTGGTGTGACTCCAATTTCCAGTGGAAAATATGTCCACACATATCTTATTAGACCTCTGACAACAAACATTGTGTTTGCAGTTGAATAAATTACACTTTACCATAAAAAGTGCCACAAAAAGCACACTTTTGCAAGAAACAGAAAATCCTAATAATTGTACAACAACCGGTTAGGGAGTTAGGGACATGCTCTAGAAAAAAATGGCAAAATAGAACCCGGTGGTATGGGTTGGGGAATTTTATAAGACCTTCCCCTCAGTTATTGTGTCAAAATGTAAATGTCCTAAAACACGAATAATTTCGCTTGAATTAACAAAGGCAAAATATCCCTTAATCTAACCCAGTTACAACTTTATGCGTGATGTGTTAATACAACTGGCACAATTCAACGCCATTTTACCATTTCACTTCACATTGTCAAAATGTTATAGAGAAATGAAAATGATATTAGGAACAATCGATATATCGAATATTTTTAATATAGTTTTTTTAAATACATTGATAAAATTTACTCAAACAAATAATTTGTCATAAATTTTATCATTTTATTTGTATAAAATCACCATGGTCCAGTAATTTTAGTACAATTTGAGTACTGAGTATATTAAAATTAAACATTTTGTCTATCCTCCGTGTTAAAGAGATAGGACAATTTGTGTTTTTGGTAGTGGGCAATCTATTTAATATCTATAAACAGGTGTTACGTGTAATTAAGAACGTTTTGTTGTGGCTGTGCTTAATCATCCGTAAATCTGTAAAATAAAGTCAGTAGTAGTAGTTCAGTCGCTTGATGGCCACAATCACAATGTGGGGAAAAATAAATGTTGTAAAATTTACCCGCTGTATATAAAACAGAGATCATTTGCCAAAGATACCACAAGCACGTCACAATACAAAACTATTGCAAGAATATCAACAGAAAAAATAAAAATGCAAACGTTTTTAGGTAAAACTACAAACGTATTGAGGTTACTGACTGCAAAATTCTCGACCACTGATTATAATGGCAAAAATGTATCCAAAATAGAAAAATTGTCAAAGTGTATTACTTTGTCAAAATATTTTCCCCAAACATTTAAAGTTGCTTGAAATAGATTAATTTTCCAGCCATTTTGTATCATGAAAAAGATCCATTCTTTTATGTATAATGTTTCAATATATACATACATAGTGTACGTAACATGTCTAACATATGTCATAAAACGTATAACATTACAAGTTTAGTTAGTCTGACCTTCTAGTAAATATATGACCTTGACCCTATGCAATCGGATTGTTATTGCTATTTATTTATTTATTTATTTACTTATTTATTTATTTATTTATTTATTCATTCATTTATTCATTTTTTTGTATTGGTAACATTAGTCTACAAGTTATACAAGCTACAGGCCTATCCAATAAATAAGACCAGGAATAAATACACTTCGGACTCGGAACTCTCCTACGACATAAGCTGTTCCACAGTTTCGTACATATATTAGCTAAAATAATGAAGTTAAACATCAGACAAACAAGAGTTCCGCATGGCAGAGCATGATACGCCCGTCAAATCTGCAAGTCATTTATGTGGATATTTTGTTTATTATGAACTGTAAAGGGACTTATACAGTTCATATGAGCTGTTCATAATCAATAAGTCAATTCAATTATTCATCACAATGATACAAAATGCAGTGCACAAGTCAACAAGTACAATAAAAAACAATAGTAATTATTGAGATTTTGGTATTATTTTCAGTAACAAAATAGACTTACCACCAGCCACACCATTTATATAATTTTACCATCATGTTCTTGTAACCTTCATCACAAAATTGAGGTAATCTCTAGTATACTGGGTTGTTTCAAAGACAGCAAGTACTTCAGCCTACAACTCTATGTGTATCTACTCCCTGGTAGAATAAATTAAGGAAGCTAGAGTTACGGTTCCTGAGCACTGCACTTCGGATCATCGTGGTAAGTAAGCATGCCAAGTTTCAAGTCATTCTGACCATAGATGTCAGAGTTATAGGCCAGACAAACCCGCCGCGTACTCTGGCAGCACACAAAGGGGAATAACTCAAAAATTAAGGAAGCTAGAGTTACGGTTCCTGTGCACTGCACTTGGCATCATCGTGGTAAGTAAGCATACCAAGTTTCAAGTCATTCTGACCATAGATGTCAAAGTTATGATCCGGAAAAACATGCTAACAGCATTCAAAGGGGAATAACTAAAAAATTAAGGAAGCTAGAGTTACGGTTCCTGAGCACTGCACTTCGCATCATCGTGGTAAGTAAGCATACCAAGTTTCAAGTCATTCTGACCATAGATGTCAGAGTTATGGGCCGGACAAACCCGCCGCCAGTACGCCCGCCCGCCCATCCGCCCGCCCGCCCGCCAAGGGTGATCCCATAATACGCCCCGTCTTTGACAGGCGTATAAAAAAGCAATCATACATTTTTGTCATATCACATAATAACTATGATTCAGCAATTCGGCTAGAGCATTTAAAACAAATATTACTCATAAGAAAACACTATAGTCAAAAGTGTCTAAATTGTATTTCAGAGAGAAAAATCACGAATTTGTTTTAAATCGAATTTTGCCAATCAGAAGTTTCGAGTAAAAATGAAATAGTTTATTAAAATAACACAGAAAAAGAATATAATCATGAAAAGCTAAATGTCTAAAAGCCATAAATAATTTACCTAGGATCCTTAAATGCCTAATATAAAAATCATTTTGTATTTCAGAACGGAAACCCCGACGGAGAAAATACAATTTTACATTTTATTGAATGTTTTAAGAAACAAGGTAAAACGAATTACAATTAAGCTGGAACCCTGGAACAGAACCATGAACATCAACATTTCCCGAAGACAGCAATAATTTATGATAAAAAATTTTAAAGCCAAACATAAAAATTAAAATATTCATGACTTTTCCATTTACAAACAAGGAATTCTCTTAGGGAAGGTAATATAAACAGCGAACAATCTAAGTTAAATCAATATAGAATATTGAATAGTTTATAAAGCTTAATGGGAATCATGGTGCTTAAATCAAAATTACTATATCACAATCTTGATTTGTCAACAAAACCTTGATGGCTTAATCGGGAATCATGACAATATCAAAAAGTCTCAAAGACTTTGAAATTAGTTTTGTCAATATAACTTTGTCGATTTACGTGTTTCGATGAAGATTTTAATTATTCTATTTTAAGAACTCATTCCTTTTTTAATTACCAAACTGTATTTAAATACATTCAATTCGTTAATCGCTGGAGATTTTTTATATAAATTGGGTTTTTTTATACATTTTTATCTACAAATGTCAGTTTAACTCGTCAGGTCGTTTTTATTGGATTGGTATGAGACTTTTACATTCCAATTAAATTTTTTATATTAATTGTATTACTATTTAAATTGGCCTAGATCTATATACCTATTTTTTAAACAAGAGGCCCAAAAGGGCCTGTGGAGCTCAACTGACAAAAATGGTTCTTGTGCCTTCATTTATATAATCTCGGTACAAGGACTTGAGCTGATGTTAAATGCTAAATATAAAAGCTGTAGGCCTTACAGTTTCAGAGAAGAATATTTTGAAATTTGACTTCCCATATAAGTATATGTAGATATATGTGCCCCTTGGTGGGACCAAAAATGGACCAGGGGCCACCATTTGTACAAACCTGGTAAAGGGACTTGAGCTAATGTTAAATGCCAAATATAAAAGCATTATGCCTTACAGTCTCAGAGAAAAAAAATTTTAAATTTGATTTCCAATATATACATATGCAGATATATGGACCCCTGGGGTGGGGCCAAAAATGGACCGAGGGCCACCATTTGTACAAACTTGGTAAAGGGGCTCAAGCTGATATTAACTGCCAAATATGAAAGCTTAAGGCTTCATGGTTTCAGAGAAGAAGATTTTCAAAGTTGATATCTCACTATAAGCCATATATGCATATGCAGATATATGGACCTCTGGGGTGGAGCCGAACATGGACCCAGGGCCACCATTTGTACAAACTTGGTAAAGGGGCTCAAGCTGATATTAATGCCAAATATGAAAGCTTAAGGCTTCATGGTTTCAGAGAAGAAGATTTTCAAAGTTGATTTTCAATTATAAGCCATATATGCATATGCAGATATATGGACCCCTGGGGTGGGGCCAAAAATAGACCGGGGGCCACCATTTGTACAAACTTGGTAAAGGGGCTCAAGCTGATATTAACTGCCAAATATGAAAGCTTAAGGCTTCATGGTTTTAGAGAAGAAGATTTTCAAAGTTGATTTTCCATTATAAGCCATATATGCATATGCAGATATATGGACCCCTGGGGTTAGGCCAAAAAAAGACCGGGGGCCACCATTTGTACAAACTTGGTAAAGGGGCTCAAGCTGATATTAACTGCCAAATATGAAAGCTTAAGGCTTCATGGTTTCAGAGAAGAAGATTTTCAAAGTTGATTTTCAATTATAAGCCATATATGCATATGCAGATATATGGACCCCTGGGGTGGGGCCAAAAATAGACCGGGGGCCACCATTTGTACAAACTTGGTAAAGGGGCTCAAGCTGATATTAACTGCCAAATATGAAAGCTTAAGGCTTCATGGTTTTAGAGAAGAAGATTTTCAAAGTTGATTTTCCATTATAAGCCATATATGCATATGCAGATATATGGACCCCTGGGGTTAGGCCAAAAAAAGACCGGGGGCCACCATTTGTACAAACTTGGTAAAGGGGCTCAAGCTGATATTAACTGCCAAATATGAAAGCTTAAGGCTTCATGGTTTCAGAGAAGAAGATTTTCAAAGTTGATTTTCAATTATAAGCCATATATGCATATGCAGATATAAGGACCCCTGGGGTTAGGCCAAAAATAGACCGGGGGCCACCATTTGTACAAACTTGGTAAAGGGGCTCAAGCTGATATTAACTGCCAAATATGAAAGCTTAAGGCTTCATGGTTTTAGAGAAGAAGATTTTCAAAGTTGATTTTCAATTATAAGCCATATATGCATATGCAGATATATGGACCCCTGAGGTGGGGCCAAAAATAGACCGGGGGCCACCATTTGTACAAACTTGGTAAAGGGGCTCAAGCTGATATTAACTGCCAAATATGAAAGCTTAAGGCTTCATGGTTTTAGAGAAGAAGATTTTCAAAGTTGATTTTCCATTATAAGCCATATATGCATATGCAGATATATGGACCCCTGGGGTGGGGCCAAAAATAGACCGGGGGCCACCATTTGTACAAACTTGGTAAAGGGGCTCAAGCTGATATTAACTGCCAAATATGAAAGCTTAAGGCTTCATGGTTTCAGAGAAGAAGATTTTCAAAGTTGATATCTCATTATAAGCCTTATTTTAACTTTTACGAAGTATGACAGAAAAACGTTAAAAACGCGTAACCTAGTTTTTGACAGAATTTCACGAAATGTACAACCTACATGTTTAAGGGTGTCTAGAAGCTAAATATCACATAAGATTTTGAATATAACCTATGGTTTCAGAGAAGAAACTTATTTTAGGTTTTTTACATTCTAGGTCGCTGTGACCTACTTTTGGTTGCCATGGAAACCAATTGTACAAATTTTCATCTACTCCTTCTAGGGATCATTCCTGCAAAGTTTTGCTAAAATTGGCCCAGTAGTTTCCGAGTTTTTGCTGTTAACGGACGCACGCACGCACGCACGCACGCACGCACGCGCGCATCATGCCATAAGCTCATCTGGCTTTAGCCAGTTGAGCTAAAAATCAGCAAATATTTGTTGTGTAAAGCTAAAAATTTGCTATATCTTCAAAATTCGGTATTTAATTATTTCAACCTAGTGGCAAAATCGCTTTATTGAACTCTTCAGTTGGAAAAAACGCAATGTTCTTAAATTGTCGGTAACAGAGAGAGAGAGAGAGAGAGAGAGAGAGAGAGAGAGAGAGAGAGAGAGAGAGAGAGAGACTTATTTACGTAAGTGAATATCTATCTCTTGTTTCTGACTCCCATGTTATTTTAATATTATATATTTGTATGATAATTTAAAGATACAAAACATTGTTTAAACGAGACTTAGTAAAATTGGTTATGGTCAATATATGAATAGGATGCGTTTCCTGGAAAAACAAAGATAAAGTTAATATGGAATTATACTTAGAAGAGAGAGTGGACAATGGTTGTCAAAGAGATTAAAAATTCCTTGGACAACACTGATCATAATTGCAAAATAAACAAATCTTTTCAATCCTGTTTCCAAAATTATCGTTTGACCAGATATGCAAGAAGTTCGATAATCGATTCAGTGTTTAAGTACCACATTTACCTGACCTTTAGGATAATGTTCATCATTTTCGCAAATACATAGTCTAGCATATAGAGAAGGGCTCAGTGGCCGAGTGGTTCTAAAGCGCACCTACGATCACAGTGCTTCTTACTGATTAGGTTCGAATACTGCTCAAATCCTAGTGTGGGTAAGTTTGTCAGTTTGTTTGTCGAAGGTCGTTGGTTTTCTCTCGGCATCTTGGTCGGATTCCCCGGTCATCCCAGAACTGACCTCCTAAATATAAGTGAAAGAATCTTGACTGGGACATAAAACACCATTTCTCAATTCATCTAAAACACCCAGGAATCTCATAAATTCATGACCTGTTTTTCTGGCTTATAATTATCTCCTTCAAACAATAAAACCACAATAAAATCAGAACAACAGAATAAATAGGATTATTGACTAAATACCTTATCATATGAGTTACACCTTCCAGGTATAGTCAATATAATCACACAGTTAATGTCCATTAAGATTGGTTCTACAGAAAATCGTTATAAAACCACAGATTTAATAAAGTCAAACAGAGTCAAACCTAGCATGAAAAAAGCATTGACACTTTTCCATGGAAGAGAAATAATTAACAATGTATTTTCACAGATTATGGTAATGTTTTTCTCTCTCGTTTTGTAACATTTACCCGATCGTTGTACATTTTTTTGTCACAGAACCGTTTCTACAACAAGACAAACTGTATAGCAACCTTCCTCGTTGTTGTTGTTGCTGCTGCTGCTACTGCTGCTGTTGTTGTTATTGTTGTTGAAGTTCCAAAGTTTAGAGCTGTCTTTAGCGGGTAGCAAAACATAAAACCTCGGGCTTGTGGTCTCATTCGAAAGACAATTGTAGTAACAAGCTTTTTTAAAGCTACTGTATGGACAGGGGATAAAAATCATTTCAAAAACTTTCCAAGTCCCAAAAGATCTCGAACTTTGACTGTACCACGCAGGCATTTTAAATTAGAGACTATTCAAAGTAAGATAGGAAGATACGATTGTCTAATGAGAAGAACTGCCAACTTAAAGCACAACATATTGAGTTCTTTCACCAAAAGAATCACAAAACCTATGACATTTCAGTCAACTGTCAACCTGAGGTTGTCATAATATAAACATGGCAACGATGTTTGAACCTTGTATTGTATTCTAAACGTCAACGTGTAAAGCAAACGTTTATCCCAACGGTTTAAAAAGGGATTTCGAGTCTGTACCTTTGGCTTTAAATCATAAAGACTTTATTTAAATAAAATTAAGTTCTGTTTTTATTATTATTATTATTATTATTACGTAAAATTGACTTTTTATCACTAGTACTATGTAAACATCGAAGTTTAAATGATATATAATAATAATAATTATTATTATGTTTTTCTGGAAACAATTTATTAAAAAAAAAAACTTTGGGTTCTTTGCATTTACTCGAGTTTAAAAGTTGATATTTGAATTATAATGTTGTTTTTTTTTTATTTCAATATAAACTATTGACTCATTGTGTACATTACTCGTTTTTAATTAAACCAGCACAATATTACCAATTAGTATTATTATAAGTACCACGTTATAAACCCTGAGAAAATACAGTCTAACATTTGTTAAACAAATTGTCTTATTAATTTTCGAAATACTTATCTCTAATTATTTTAGAATTTAGTCGTTACATTAAAGTATTAATTATTGCAGAGCAATATATATCACTGCCATAACCACGTGTAATTTAAAAGCTTAAAGAATAACCACGTGTCTAAAACACAACATAAAAAGATATATAAATCTATCAGTACTATGAACAAAACACAGTATTTAATTTTTACAAAGTCCGATTCATCAAAATTAATTAGACTATTTAAGATTGCTATCGGATAAAGACGTAAAAATGGGTGTCTCTTTAACGAGTGGGTATTGTAACAAGTACAACATTATTCTAAAGAAGTTGATATAATATACATGTTATATGCGGTTATATGCGATACCAAAAGACAAGAATGGAATATATATATATATATATATATATATATATATATATATATATATATATATATATATATATAATCTGAGTAAGGAACATTTTTTTAAAAGACTATATTACAAATTTATAAATTATAAATTCCTTTTTTAATTTAGCGTGAACACAAACAACTTACCTCCAAACCTCACAGTAACAAACATGCCTTGGTTCATGGTGTCCGTCTTCATTGGTTCCAATAATAATTTTCAATTAAATATCTTTATATTTTTTTCTTCTTAAAATACTTAAATACTTCAAATGAAAGGTCACACTTAACTAGTAACTTCAAAACTCGACATTATTTAATTTAATTACACTTCGTTTACTTCATTTAGTATAAAATGTACTTTTCCTATAATTGTTTAAAAAAATAAATATTTTTCCGCAATCAAATAATACACTTCGATTTAACAATGGGTCTACTGAAACATCACAGGGCTCAGTGTTTCTTTCCTGTTTCAATATTATCACAGCGGAATAATATTATTACTGCCGCTAATACTGCGGTCCTCTTAGACAGTCTATCTTCAAATAAGTAGTGTATTGCCTATCGGTAAACAAACCTGATTTATCACGTGATCTAATTGGCACCGCAAAGTATACGAGAAGTTAAAACAATTAAATAGAATATTGAAAATGGTCTTTAGTTGGCTTTTTAAAAGGGACTTAAATGTTGATAAACAATGAAGATCAATACGAAATAGGTGAAGATAAATGGGAGAATCTATATGCACGTTATTTAGAAATAATCAATAGAATTGAAACGGTCCAATTTAAGGTATTGTGCATGTATATATATGTATTTATTTATATGTTTGTCTAAAGGTAAAATCCGATTTTTTTAAACACTTTTAAATAAATAAAATTACAAGGCATTTATAGATAAATTGTTTAAATATTTGAAATCTATTTTTATTTAGTGAAGATATTACATAAATAAGTTGTATATACAAACTGTCTATCAGGGCATTTAAAAACACATGATGTTTCTTTGAAAAGAATAATGCCTTCGCAAATAATTATTATGTCTTTCAAAAAAAATAATTATATGTTTTTAATAAACCTTTAGGATTTAAATTAAATCGATAGGTTTTACACCTTCCATTGAAATTGTGTGGTGACGATTTGTTTATTTGTATCCCATTTGGTTACAATATTGACTACTATAATATCTGAAAGTGTATCTGTCGGAACACAGCAGGTTGTTATCAAGCCTTTCTCCTTTGCATAATTGTATGGACACGATACATTCTGATAAATCAACCGCGCTAGACTTTATACAAATGTGGATTTTTTATGCGTTCTTTTAACAAAGTTGATAACACCCGCTCAAATTCATAAAAACATCCAAAATAAGAGTTGAGTAATGATGTTTAACGCCCCAATATAAAAATTCAGTTAAATAAAGGCAACCGGTTCTGATTTGTTTGAGGGAAACCGGAGTACCGGACCTACCTCATGCCCCTACACAAGAGGAGGACATGCAGTAAAAACTTGATGTTACAACACTTTGATAACTTACCAAATCAAACTTAGAGCTGTGATGTGTCCGATAGTATCGATATTTAAGTACTCAAGTACTCTGTCTCAATAATAAGCTCCGTTCCCAAGGAGCTGTGCTTATATCTTTGTCTAGTAGTTCCAATTCTTTGTAAACAACTATTGAATTCAGAACGTGAATACGGAACATTTTATTTTTAATTTTGAACTTTTAGGTTTTTAAAAGCTTTGGAAGGTATTACAATGTATCCTTAAATCCTGAAAGCCCAAAAATGTTCACTGGTAACACTTTTATTTCCGAATGGGTGAAAAAGCTTGATATGATATTCGAATAATGTGTTTTAACTAGTTTAGTAAAAAAAAATATTTTTAAAAAAGTATGGTGTGGCTTAAAGCAGACAAAAGCATTTTAGACATTCTTTGTCCGATTCTAATTTGTTAAAAGCTTATTTTAAACCAACAATTGAATCGTTACTTATGGCCAATTTGACTTGTCAAGCACAGACTATGTGCGTGTTTGAAGTCCCAATGGCATGGATGGTATTGTACATTCATGCTAAAAATACTGTCATGTGCAGAATTTTTAGATTTTACCGAAAGAAATATTCAAAATTGTAAGGTGCAGAATTTTTATCATTTCTTTTGGTAAAAATTCAAAATCCTGCATATGGCAATACGTATAACATCAGAGGTGTGTTGCTTATCAAAACACGGATTATATGCAACATAACAACATTTTGAACTGTTTTATAAATATTTTTTTTCAAGCTAACGGTCACGATGGGGAATTTTTCAGAGTGACAACCCTTGACCAAAAACAACTGAACGATCAGGGTAAAAGGACATTTCGTCCCATTGACCATTTAGTATCGTGTCATTTCGTACCATGATTCAAAGGTTTAGTAGGACGAAGAACGACCGCAGTTATCAAACACAAAACAAATATGTAAGTAACAAAATGTCACGACTTTTTTGTTTAAACTCCGTTTAACTACTCATTTCACACCCGAATCTATGACAATACATTTTAATAGGAAAAAGTTAAACTTCATTAACGTTTAAAAGTCACAAAAATACATTAAAGTTTAATGGCAAATTCGATTACCTGAGAGTAATGGAAATCGATACTTAAATGACAATAGGCTTTAAAATGTTCTTGTTAACACTGATAAGCATAAAGATAGATATATTAACCAAACAGAAAAAACAATACCTCCCTCAAAGTATCGACAGTACGAACTACTCATATACAAAGAAAAATCTCTATACAAATTAGTAGTTAGTACTGAAAATTTCTCCTGTAAAAAGGTTCATTCAGGGTGAAAATCTCAACAATGAGAATCGTGGATTTAACACGTATAATCAAAGTTATGTCAATATTAAAACGCATCTAAAAAATTCTATACCCTGCTTTTGACAAAGAATTAAAATGGTTTTTGTACAAAGATTGACAACTTAAATATTTATTTACTTTCTCTTGTGATATTCAGTGATTTAGGTTTTTTAAAAAATTAAATAATTAAGATGAAAGTCAATATCGTGTAAATTTTTACTTTATATCAGAAATAACACAATGTTTGTCTTTTATCATTCGAAATGAAAAAAATAGAGATTATAGATAAGTAAAACATAATTTAAATAGCCACCGGAATATCAAGAACATTCCATAATTTGACAAAATAAGAGAAATTTATACAAAACTCGATTGAAACATCATTGATTATAAAATTCCGACCTTAAAAGGACAACGGATAAAGTGACAAAAAACTGTCGTTCAAGTGCTAGGATAAAGCAATAATTTTATATTATAAGCAACATATCAAATTCTATTTATAAATTTAAAATATGTAAGTTTTTGCAGAATTTGTAAGTGATATCTTTATGTAAGCAATTTATAAGTTTTTTTTTTCTTTCTTTTTAATTTTTTTTTTTTAGGGGTGGGGGGGGGGGGTGGGGTGGGGTACAAAATTTGGGGAATATATGTTTTTCTTTTTAATTTTCTATGTAATAATGTGACTAGTTTTAAGAATTTATAACAATTTAGTAATTGCAGTCATAGTGTATAAATTTGATATCAACCCCGAAAAATAACACATGATCCTCAGCCTTTTGAACAGCGACTACAATAAAACAGTGCATTCCCGAGTTTTAAACACCTTCTATTTAGATGGATACATGTACTTGCATTTCCAATAAAATCAGTAAATCGAGTGATTTCGATGCCGAAACCTTTTCTGTTGGTGTTTGGTGTTTAAGCAAAGATTCAGTTCAGTGTAGGAACAAAAGTTTCGATTAAATTAGGTTTGTTGAAAACTACGTTTGAACTTTCTGGATTTGACCTCGCTCCATTGAGCAAAGTTTTCCACCGTTATAGTATATTGTTCCTTTAACAGTTGGCTTGATATCCCTATAATAGACATGGTGGTCTGCGATGGTTATTTGCGACATTGCGGGCAAGTGTACCAAGGAGCCTTAAGTGCGCATTAGTACATTGCCGATCAGAAACACTTGCAAACTTTCGCAACATACGAACTTGTGTTCAGTATAACTCTTGAGATTAAAAAAATATTGTCTGTTCACCAGTAGCTGAAAACTTTCTGCTAACCTGAGAACATGGTAGAAATAAAAACATGTGTATATAATTAAGGTCAAGATAAGCCAACTTTGCAAAATCGATAAAGCTTCAAACTCTGATATAAAATTTCCAGGCTTTTCTAGCTTATTACAAGAAACTGTTCAAAGGTTTTACAACTTCACGTCACAGTGAACTTAAAAGTGGGTCAAGAAAAACTTTGTTGTATAAATTAATTTCAAGTTTCTAGGAATGATGTTTTAAAGTTTAATTACTTTACATCACAGTGACCTTGAATGTGAGGCTTTCGAAGCTATTTAAAACGCCATAGTTTGATACTATATAAGAAGATTTAAGTTTCTAGGCTTTTCTGTTCATGACAAAAAGATGTTTAAAGATACGATACTTCAATTCACAATGACCTTGAATGTGGGTCAAGGGCAGCCATCTTTTGCAAACTGAGAAAAACTTTGATGGTTATATGCAGTTGCAAGGTTCCAGGCATTTTGATTAATGAAAAATATTTACAAGGTGGATTACTTAAGGTCATAGTTACCTTTATTATGGGACATGGTCAGCTGGTTTCTTACACTTGACAGAGCTTCAAATTTCTGTATATAACAAGAAGATTTCTTAGGGTTTTCATATTAAAGGTCACTGTGACTTTGATTAAGGGGCAAGGTCAGCCAGCTTGGCAAATGTGAAAGAGTATAAGCATTCTGTGCATGAATGCTTAGTATCATGCCACTAAAGAGCAAACATTTAGATATGTATATTTTTCTTTTTTAGATGAAAAGGTCAATGTCATGTAAAAAAATCTGTTGATCAACTTCCTATGATGTTAAAGAGTACTTTAATACTCTAAATTTTAATGCAATGTAAATGATTTAAACAATTAATTTCATCAACAATAATTAATTGTTATGTTTAAAACTTGAAGCCATTATTTAGCAATTGCTTTTTCCCTTTTTGGAATAGGAAAATAATATTCCCTAAAATTGCCAATATATCCTAGTTTTACAGACGAATCGCTGCAACGTAAAACAGGTTACAGGTATATAATCCTAACTAATCATCAAATTATGCTTGTCCAACAGTTTGATTGATGAAGGTTGACAGTTTTCCATAGGCACTCCAGTTTCCCCAACCATCCAGAACTGAACATCTCAGTACAAGTGAAATACATGAATGTGGCATGTAACAAAAATGATTCAACTCTGCTTAAAAATTGTAATAGAATTTTCTTTTACAGTTTTATTTTATTTTATTTATTTATTTATATTTTCCATAGATTAAAAATTCTTTACTAACATTTGTCATGATTACTTAATAATATGAAGTTACCAATAAATTTATATAAAATAATATAACCATTTCAAATAATCTCATTTGACTAATTTTTTTACTCCAGGGTCCTTGAAAATAATAAAGACTTGGCTTTGTTAATTAATCTTAATGTCTAACATTAACTGCATGATTCATTTTTTATTTAGAAATGTGGACACAAAATTGTGCACTTTTGGTGACATTATTGGTACCAATGGTTGACATTATCCTGCATTAGGGAACACTCCAAATTTATGCCCTATTAGGGGAGGTTATTCAGATATTAAAATATCCACACTCAGGTTGGTCAAGCTATATTTTATTACTTGTATCATGTAATTATGGAAATAATTTAAATTCAAACTTCAGCCTGATGCACAGTAATATCTTATTGCCTGTGGTCTCTGTAAAGGGAGATAATTGATATCACAACAGGTCTCGTTGAACACTTCAGACTATTGGTAAATTCGACATGTTTGTTATGTCACTATGAAGTTTCTGTTCAAAACAGACATAATAAGGATTCAAAATTTTAATTCAAATTTCAAATATGATTTAAAAAATGTATCATTTTTACAAATAAAAATTAAATGCAGACCACAGGATATCCCTGATGTTATGAATGCATTCACCATTCTTTGTTATTGGTCATTTATTTGATATGTCAACCAGTAGTGACCGGTACTGTGAAACAGATTTTATCAGCCTTATCTCACAATATAAGCTTTCTGGTGTGTTCGATGTACTATATGAGACCAGGACCAATTGACCTGAGTGTTTAATATTTAAACTTGGGCCTGATAATCAGCAATACCTCATTGCCTGTTGTATTCTCTGTCAAGAGATTAAATTCTAATATCACAATACTTAAAAGTGGGTTTGAGTGTGTTGTATACTCTGTAAAGGGAAATAATTCTGATATCAGAATACTAGTATTTAAACTTGAGCCTGATACTCAGTAATGCCTTATTGCCTGTTTTATTTTAGAAAACATTATATTTAAACCTGAGGCTTATATTCAGCATTCTGATGGGTAAAATAAATACAATATATCACTATATTTAAACTTGATATTTAGACTTGAAACTGATACAATGCTTTATTGCCTGTTTGATTTAAAAAAAAACTCTCTATTTAAACTAGCATACCAATGGGTAGAATCAATACAATATCAAAATATTTAAACTTGAACCCGATACTCGACAATCCTTTATTGCCTGCTTGGTTTAAAAAAAAAAACCCTATATTTAAACTTGAGCCTGATATTCAGTAATGCCTAATTGCCTGTTGCATTTCAGACATCACCATATTTAAACTTGAGCCTGATATTCAGCATACGGATGGGTAAAATCAATACAATCTGCTTTAAATTCTTTAACAATCCCATTAAAACATAATCTTAATTGTTTTTGTTCACTGAAAGACAGTCTGTTGCCACTTACACACAGGTATTTTAATAAGGGTCCTACTTTATGGCATTGTTTCAGTTTGATTTTTCTTGCTGCAGCTAAAAGGTCTTCTCCCTCTATCCAATTATAACTGAAAATAAAGAGAGAAATTTTTTTTGCATAAAGCATTTTTGAAAACAACATTTCAAAACACTTGCATTGAATAAAAAAAAAAAGGTGAAATAGAAGAAAAGTACACAAACTATGTCATTACCTTAAACTTTCACCCTGCTCCTATTTTAAGGTAATTTCAAGAAACATCTAAACTGATAGTGTGCGGAATGCAGACAATGAAATCAAGGTCATATGCACCTTTATGATATAACACTGAAAATACAATATTTCAACTAAACCTCATTCTGTATAATCTAGAGTCTAAATCTGCTCCTTTACCTACACGATACAGTATGCTAGAGTAACATAGGGATAGCGGAGCGGATATTGACTCTAGATTATCCCGAATGACTAAACCTATACTCTTTGTATTGGTATAACTACATAAGCTCAGTTGGTACAGTGCTTGCTTCAGATGTGTGGGGTTGGGGTTCAAACCCCTGCCGGGTTTGACCAAGACTAGATAATAGGTAGTGACTGTTTGCCAAGCACTCAGTATTTAGAAATGAAAGTCAAGGGGTCTTTTGGAGGAAACGCTAAAAACAAAAGTCTTGTGTCATGGCAGGCATGGTATGCTTAAGAACCCTCCCTGCACACTGCCCTAAGCACACTGTCAAAGTAAAAACTTCTGTCATCTATAGCTGGTGACATCTTGATATAAGTAAAATCTTCTTGACTGGAATGTAAAATCCTATCAAATAAAAATTAAATCCTTTTTTTTTTTTGTATTGTCTTGTTTGAGTTTGTTTATTATTCTGTTGTAATGCTTGATGTACTTGGCTGATTTAGCTGTTGCCAAGTACATTTTTTTCATTTGTTAATTTCCTTCTTCAACTTTTAGCATATTAAAAAACAAATACTAGTATTCATAAGAATTTTAAAACATGTATATACCCGATATCTAAGTAGTGCAAAGAAGGTGTGTCTTCACAACAAAGTTCTGTCAACATCTTAACACCTGCTGACTCTGTAAGTACAAAGGACTCAGATATTAGTAACATTTTATATATTTTAAAATTACTTGCTAAAATGGGTAAGCAAAAGTACCACAGAAAAATATTTAACAATTGCTCCAATGCATTCCTATTCCAATAAATAATGAATTGCAAATTGCTACAAAACATTCTTGAATTCCAGTGTAAGACAACAATTGGTATGTTGGCAAACTCCATTTATGTTACGAAAACAAAATTTTTTATCTCAATTTTCCTTTCTACAATGAGTAAAAATGGTCTTTGAGACAATTTTGCATCTTAAAGATAAATAAAAGTGTTCAATAAACAAGTTATATGTCACAGAAAGTACATACAAGGTAGGTTGTATTTTGTATATAAAATAAATTGATAAAAACCTGTAGAACAGCATTTACAGGTGTGATTCTATACAACAAATTTATACTTGTGACATCACACACACACACACACACACACACACACACACACACACACACACACACATAATATTCTTGTGATTTTGGTGTTTTATAACTTTATTTTTTGTGAAACATTTTTCCCCATAATACGAGAAATTTTCTGTATTTTTTAAGAAACCTAAGTTGTTTTCTAAAAGGTGCAATTCTGCTGATATAAATCCATGCTAATATTTCTCTTATTAATCTCTTTTCTTGTTAAAATTTGAACAGACTTAATATATTGTAAAATTCCAAGGGATAAAAATTTTGTTATTTTTCGTGGGTTAAACTTCTTGAAATTTAACATCAACAAAATTTTACTTATGAAGGTCCCAAATGGGATTTATTTTTACAAAACACAATCCCATGAAATTTTCTCTGAACAATTATTTTTATATAACAGTACAACAAAATTAAGCCAACAAATATTTATGATTTTACTAATGTACTTTATTAACCCATTTATTCTTTTTACTTGTAATATTTTACATAAAAAGAGAATTACATGTATATATAAGTATTACTTACTTAAATTATTTGTCTTGATGGACAGTTCCTTCAGATTTGGGTGTTCTTTAATAGTTTGTAAAAACTCTTTCTGTGTAACTGAAAAAAATATCACGTTTGTTACAGAGTAGATTCCTAATAAAAGGACTAACTCGTTTGAAAATCATCTGCCTCTAGAGTGGTAGGTCCAGGGTTTAACCCTATGGAAACGGGTTAATATAAGCCTTTTTAGGCTTGTTCCTGGATCCTTTTTCTATATGTTTGTATGTTGATATATATGTTGTACAATGCTCTTTTTTTAGAATAAAATATTGTTTAAACTAAACTAAACCCTAACCAGGTTACACATAAGTTTCAAAATTTGAAATACTGCCTTCCTCGCCTGGTGCTCAGAATTTAGGGGACAGAGTATCCAATGATTCATCTAATGCCCAGATAATGTGTCTGGGAGAATGTTATTCTTGTCTGTGTCATACTGAATGGTGAGTTAGCACCTTAACAACAAGTTTCACTGAGTATGTACTAGTACAAGGCAGACCATAATACATACTTGCACACCTCGAGCACACCTGCATACCTTGAGCATACAAAAACCTTATTAAATCTTTAGAGATTAATAACCTTGCTCTTGCCACAAATAGCTGAAAAATTGCTGATGTAACATTAAACAACATTACAACCAACAAACTAACCTAATTAAAGACAGTGACAACAGATTGATTTAACAATGTTTAATAGCCATATAACTCGGGTA